>JAHWFO010004191.1:145530-176648 GCA_023313115.1 Rhysida immarginata
TTTACACAAGAAGTCTTGCAAGATCATGCTCTTACATCACTAAGGCTGTGTTTAAGAAGTTCGACAGACTCTTTTTTTCTGTCTGTGATCAAACACATTATTCGTGCCTGATCTACTTAATATTCAAAATTTTTAAAAACTTGTGTAAAAATTCAGATCATCTGCGACAGTCATGTTCTAATATCAATTTTTCTGTGCCTGGTTTATTTGAAATTTAAGTTTGTTTAAAAAAAAACAAACAAACTCAAACACCACTGCTTACCAATAGTACAAAAATCAACAATGCCAGACGCTATTAACCGTGAATGTATCACATGATACTTTTTCGACCAGTCACCAACGTTCCAACTGTTCCAGCCCAATCGTGCCCAAGTTGTTCCATAAGTCCCGACCAGAGATGATCGTGATGTTCCAGAAATCTTATTAACTATGGCACCATCGGTGGGAACAAAGCTGCCCTTGCTCTTAGCTTGGTTTCTATGGTTGAAGCTGATCAAACATGACTCTGTGCACATCCGGTGACATTAAAATTAACACAAGAACTACTTTGCCTAGCAATAGTATTGTTACTTATAAGGGAACCCCACATAGCCATTTTTTTGCGCACAAGCACACCGTGGAAGCGATAGCGTTGCGCGGCAGTGAAGCGCCCTGGAAATGCACAGAGTTCAAAACATGGAGAGGAAGGAAACTTGTCAGTGGCGATCGCCAAAGAATTGCAGTTAGAGCACTGTTATTAAGCATAAAACCTTAATTTTGCTGTACAATTATTCGTATCGAAATAATTTATAAGATGAGGTAGGCATCCATGAATACTATTTTTATTTAAAATTATAAAGCACCGCGATAGATACTCCCTCACCAACGCAACGTATTGCTCGACGTTGCACATGAAGCCAGCCGTGTGTTTGATTACCGAATTATTTAATAAAATAATAAATTAAGGAAATGGTCATTAAGTTATTACTTTAAAGTTAATAAAAATACATGCATTTCAGTGACTTACATATTTATTTTTAAGGCATAATGCTAACTTCGGAATCTGTATGCGATTGGTCACGTTAAGGTTTTCTAATTTCTTCTAGGCTAATCTCTTCCTTACTTTGTGATGCCACAAAAAGACGTTATGTGGTGGTACATTCCTCATTAGTTTTGAAAGTATATTTTTCAAAATTGTATGCACTATTTTTGCAGGATAAAATTGAGAATAATGATTGCATTAATATTTTTAAACTTTATACCTTATACAGTTGATCTGTATTATCCCTCAACATTTTATTAATGCTAATTTAAACATGAAAGCTTATTGAGGAATACTTCTTCTCATGGACAAAGCGGTCTGTTTTGACAGTAAAGCGACCACAGGAAACCACTGCACACGAATACAAAAGGATAAAAAAAGCACAAGGAGTAATGCGATGAACAGCTCGTCACGGCTACCAACTAAACTGATGCAGTTAATATTTTAAATGAATGTACTTAGTAGTTTAATTAAATCACCCACGCCACAATAAGCTCCACAATGATCACTTAAGCCGCACAATGTTGGTATTTATTGGATTCAGTTTCTTGCGTTTGTGCAGTGCCAAGAGGGAGCGTGGGTGGGCCAAGGGGCGGGGTAAGGGACAGCATGGTGCTGAGCCACGCTGATTTTGTCTAGCGCCGTCACTGAATATGTGCGCTAAAATTTTTTCGTTTTCATTTTGAAAGAAACAAAAATCCGCACTCTTATTTTGCAAGCATCTGTTGTAGCTTTAATTGAGTAACATATTTCAATTTGGTGGATATTTGTGACATACATGTTCGAGGGATTCCCTTGTTAGTGTAAGTTTCCTTAATGAAACTCAAGTAGCTGATCATATTAAACTTCAGGTTGAATAAAAACTGTTTACTAACACATGTTTATATATTATACAGATTGAAAACTTTAGGTAAAATCGAAACTAGTGAAATTTGAAGCCCGTAAAATTCAGGGTTCGTATGGGTCGTGGATAACCTGGAAAGTCATGGAAAATCAAAAAAATATTTCCAGGTTTTTGAATTTAGTTTTGGAAACAATGAAATAAACCACTATTTCATAAAAATTCAAGATTCTATCATAATGACCCTGATGCCCACATGGTTTGTACACTTTCAGGGCTATTATTATTTCTAGATTTATTTCTTGTTACCTGTGGCTTTGCTTGCCTGCACCATCTGTTGAGGGGAATTACAAAGCAAAAGCAGGGGATTTCAAAAGGACTCGGGAAAATGGTGTTTTCACTTGGGAAAGATATTTTCCTGTGGTAAAAGAGTAGCCTATGTCACTCTAGAGCCGTCAGACTATCTCCATATAGTAAATCACATCAATCCGTCGCTCCGTATCGACGTGAAAGAACGACAACAAACGAACACACTTTCATATTTATAATATTAGTATGGATATTATTAATGTTTTTTTTAAATTATTTGTAATGCCAGGTAACTCATTTAATAACTTATGGTTAGAAGATGCCGATTACATGGCATGGATTCAAAAAGATGTTAATGCCCATCATGCATATTGCAAAACTTTCGATACTGGAAATACGGGTGAAACTGCTTTGCGAAGCCAAAAACATACGAATAGTATGCTTAAGTTATCCTTAAATTTTTCGACTCGCAAACCCCTTTCACAAAGATCGGAGTAGCGCAAACCACTAACTTATCACTACATGATCAAAGGAGTTGGGACACCTGTTGTTCTACCATGAAGCCGTAAAAAGCTTCAATCAGTAGGACCACCCCGAGCTGCTATCACTGCCTCCACCCTACATGGCATACTGTCCACAAGTTTACGGTATGTGTCCACAGGTATTGACCTCCATTCCTCGAGGAGTTTCGTGGTCAATTCCTAGATAGATGAAGGGCGAACCATCCTGGATCTCGCACGTCGTTCCAATTCGTCCCAAAGATGTTCGATGGTGTTGAGATCAGGACTCTGGGTGGGCCAATCCAATTCATCAACCCGCATCTTGTCAAACCAGTCTGGTATGGATATTGGTTTGTGGCAAGGCGCATTGTCGTTCTGGAAGAGGAACGGCCCGTCACCGAAGTGTTCCCACAGCGCTGGAAGTGCCCCGTTATCCAGAATGCTCCTGTAGCCATCAGCATTGAGGTTTCCGTCCAGTCCAGGAGAAACATCCCAGGTGTTCACAGGGGTGTCCCAACTCCTTTGATCATATAGTGTAAACAAACATATATGCATACAATACAATAATCCACCATTACAGAAAAATTTTGGCAAATCCCCTGAAAGATGTTGTGAACCGCAGTTTGGGAAATGCTGATTTACACCTTCAACTATTAATTTTTTTTTTAGTTATTAAATTACTAGATAAAATTCCCGTAACATATGTACTTGCACGTCATTTGACTTGCCAAATCCACTGGAAATGAAAAGAAATTGTTTTGCTAACATGAAGATTTTACAAATTATGATCGATGCAAACAACTGAGGAGGATGAAATCTTAAAACAGTTTTAACATTATTTACAAAATCCAGAATCTTTCTTTAACTTCTATGATGATTTAAAGAAAGTACCTTGACCTATTTAGATGCTTTACTTTTTGATGAAATAGAAAAGAATAAAATATATGATTAAGTTTGGCATCTAATTAAACAGTTGCTGCTACTTGGTCATGGTCAGCTAGCAGTGGAAAGAGGGTTTTCAATTAACAAGAACACTGCAATGGAGAATATGACAGAAAAAACTTCAGTCGCACAAAGAATGATTACTGATCGTATTGGTTCCATTGGAGGAATTTCCAACATTAAAATAGACTAGAAATTATTGAATGTTGCTGCAAGTGCAAGGCAAAAATATGACATTTTTTACAAGAAATAAGTCTGGTTTTGGAAAATTTATTGAATTGCCTGGAAAAGCTTGGATAAGTCATGGAATTTTATCTTTGATCCAAGTGTACGAACCCTGAAATTTCATTGCCAACAATGCCAGCATATAAGTGTTTTTGAATACTTTCTCTTTAATAATTTGACTGAGTGGCCTTAACTTTGTGAGGCGGTTTCAATTTTTGAGGCTTTATTTTTTATGCCTTAATGTCATTAAATTAATTATTCCATAATTTGTCGTTGGTAATGAAATCATTTCACATGACCTCTTCTCATAATACAAAGACAATCAGACCAGACCGAGGCTGAGAGTCTGCATCATCTGGTCTAATTCGGTCGGGCTTGTTAGGCACACCCTAAGTCTTTCCATTATGTACACCCTATTCCAAAAGCGTTTTCACTTACGTGAATGATGTTCGGCTTCCTTGTAATACATTAAATAAGTGAGATTAATCTTTTCAGGCAAGAAGTCTACTTTGAATCGCGTTAGACGACTCCATTTATTGGATAAAACGAAGCAAATAAACTTCAGGCTGATGAAGTTCAAACAAAACTAGTGTATAATATACATCACAGTACATTAATATACAGTATATACAATGTACAGTTCATTATACAGTACAGTAATTAACTTTTTATTTTAATTTTCTATCGCTAAAGGCTAATACGAAAATAACATCAAAACTGCGTCGATCTTATAATTTTCCTACTTAAATTTTATTAAATTAATATCTATATATTATTGTTAACAGTAATCACTTACAAAAAATCTTTGGATATTAGTAAATATCACTAAATAAAATAAGGAAACTAACTTTGATGGAGCTTTAAACTGGCTCATTTTGCAGCTGCCATTTTGAAAAAATTAACGAACACTGCCATTCTCACATTAATTTTCCCACTTAAATTTTATTAAATTAATATACATTTATTATTGTTAACAGTAATCGCCTATAAAAAATGTTAGATATTTATAAATATCACTAAATAAAATAAGGAAACTAAGAAGCTAGAAACACAGCTCACTTCACATGCTGCCATTTTAAATAATTTAACGAACATCTAAAAGGAAAGCCTGTGCCCTGAAAATTCATATTGTTACATCATCATAAAAAGGCATTGTTAATCCTATTTCTACCAATAATAAGCCCTAAATTATGACTACCTATGATCATGTAACAATGTATAAATTTTCAGTTCATAGGCTTTCTTTCTAGGAAGTGTTGTCAGAGACTATCAATAAGCCATTCTCCCTCTTCCCTGCAATGGAACTTTATAAGTGTTTTTCACTTTTCTGTAACGAACTCATGTTTTCCACTTTTTATGACCTGAAAAGCAGTGACTGGTAATAGCAATAGTAAAATAATAAGGTTTTTCCCCCCTTTCTTTTTTCTTTATATTCTTGCCTATTTTATTTCTCGCAACAAGTCAAAAATGGGGACCGCATTGTACAAGAGGATAAAATTTTTACTGTTTTTTGGGCTCTAAAAGTGGAATTGCATTATACAAGATGCGCATTATAGTAGAATATTTACGGTAACAGGAGGGGGTCGGGATTTCAGAATAACTTCGTACAATCCGGAATTTCGTAAAATGCGAGTGCGTAAAAAAGAGGTTCTACTGTATTATAGTATTTCATAGGGAATAAGTACCAATCTTTCGAAATGAAATATCTTCTGGGTTTATTCTTAAAAAAATATAACGTATCAGCGAACTAAATTGTATTCTCATCCATGACTGGAAAAAATTTATATATAGCATAATGGCTTTCGCGTTATCTTTATAAAAGTAAAATATATGGCTGCATGAACAATTTCGGTATCAAATATTACAGAATTTAAAAAGTAATAAGTAAAAATATCAGTGTTCGAAATACAGAAAAAATAAATATATATTGATGAAAATAAGAAAGAAAATTCCACAGCATGGATTCGAACCAGGAACCTTCAGCTCTTTGAAGGTTCCTGGTTCAAATTCAGGCCGTAGAATTTTCGTTCCTTTTTTCATTAATATTTTAAACATCTGAGGTTTGCCGTAGGATAAACACTCGTCAAACATTCTTGGAATTTTAAAAACAAAGCAATAAATATTTAAGAATAAGTGCATTAAATATTTCATCTGCAATGTCTTTCTTACTGAAATAAAATGCAACAATTAATATTTTCTGTTAAAAGTACTGTAATTTGCCCATCCCAGTCATAAACCTCATCCCTATTTCTACTCTGGACGGCCAAGTTCATTTTAAACTTCTACTATGTTCATTCAAACTACTAGACTTTATAACTTCGCTTAGCTCAACTCCTGCGAAGCAAGTGAAAATGCATTTGGAAATGAAAAACATCTGTACTCTTTTTATTATTATTAATAAATCTATTATTATTAATAGTAATATTATAACTAGCCTAACCCATGCAAATGGTATACACAGAAGAAAGCATGCATTTTGTTTTAGTATATTGTTTACAATTGGCAATTTTTAAAATAAAAGGAGGAAAAAAGGTCAAAAGAAATGAATGACAAAAACAATCAATCAATAAAAAAATTAAAGGTCAAGTGACACGAATTTTGACTTAATTATTTTATGGCATCATTTTAAAGAAGACTGCAAAAAATATCTGTATTGTAATTGATAACCATTCCCTCAGTTTATTATTTTATTAATTTTAGGAGGACTTTTGCAAGGCATCACCATATCGTTTTGCTTTGGCAATCTTTGGCAACTTTCCAGGGCTGACATAAGTTTTATACAGGGTAAATACAAAACTCTGAACCCCCCACCCTTTTATTTTTTGAACCGAAGCAGATATGTCAATTTTGATGAATCCAATGAATAGGAAGTTGTGGGTGGCCTATCCCATGGTGCACTTTTCATCATCCCAAATATGCAAATTAGGACACATTCAAAATTTATCTCAAAAACTGTAAGGGATAGAGAAAAAAACCCAATTGCAAACTTGTTCAGCATAAAAAAACAAACAAAACAACAAAAAAAATATCATCCAAATCGGACCAACCAATCGCCCACAATCACGTGGAGAACTGCTTGTAGCTTACAAACAGTCTCACTGCACAAGGAAAACCGAATCTTGATATTTCCACCATGTAAAGCATGCAAATCAAAAAATTAACAAAAATTACCTTAATCTCATTCACTTTAATGCGGAAAAGCAAATAAAAGGCATGTTTCAGCACACACAAGACAGAGCTACACTATTCCGGAAATGGTCAACATGATCTTCTGCTTTGGAGAGGCAAGGAGAAACCTACATGCTGCAGTTAGGCTGTATCGAGACAGATAACCTAACGAACGCCATCCATCTCGTCAAACAATGCGTCACATTATTCAAAGATTCGAGGCAGCATCTGAATGTTAATGCAGAATGAGGACGACCAAGGGCACAAGGCAACGAGGATAAAACACTAGTCCTGGCTGCAGTTGCTGCAAATCCCCATACAACCAGCAGAGCAATTGCTGCAGATTTTGGGTACCATCAGAGAACTGTTCTCAGCATTCTACATGCACATCATTTTCACCCATACCATATTCAATGTCACCAGGAGTTACTGCCATTGGATTATATTGCTAGGGCTGCCTTCTGCAACTGGTTACTTACCTGCTTGGATGACAATCCAAACTTCATTCATGAGGTGTTGTGGACAGATGAAGCCCAGTTCACCAGGCTTGGAGTTACCAACAGGAACAACCATCATCATTGGGCGGACGACAACCCATGATGTCTGTGAGAAGCAACTCATCAAGTGAACTGGAGAATCAATGTGTGGTGTGGATTGTACAATGACACTGTGGTTGGACCATATTTTTACGATGGAACACTGACTGCAGAACACTATGAAATTCTTACCGGGCTGAAATTCTCAACGTGGTAGTCACAGACTTCATTGACAATTTGCCATTGGCCTCGTATCAGCGCATGTGGTTTCAGCATGATGGAGCTCCTCCACATTACGGGTTGATCGTTCGCGAGCGTCTAAGTGAGATGTGTTCGGGAAAACTCAGATTTTTTATGTAAAAATAGATATAATTTTATTTGTAATTAATTACTCTTATTTTTTCTATTGTTTAAGTTTTTTTTTACTGTTTTTCAGACAGTGATTGTTGAGTATATATTGTTTTAATAAATGTTAATTAAAAAAAATCTCCACGTGATCATCACTGTCTGCAGCTAGTTGTTCCTTGCGAATAATTTTCGTGATCACGAGGATGTGTGTCCCACTATTGTTGATGTTCTTTCCGTTGTTATTGTGTTTTTTATTTCAGTCAGATCGCTTCCAGCTTCTGGCTTGACCAGTCGTCCCTCCTTCTGGTCCTCCACGTCCTTCCTAGCCTGCAGCATGGCGTTCAACTTCCATTTATCATTTTCATTCCAATGCTCTGCAAATTACTTCTACCCTGCCGTTCGATGTTTAGTTTCTTATTGAATTTCTCACTTTCTCGCGGCAGCCATGATTCTTTACCGAGCAGCATTGTTTTGCGGGTTTACCCATAAGGTAATAATGAAATTTCTTTTAATGCTATTTCAACAATAACGCGCATAAGGGACGCCATGCTGCACATATTTTCAATCTTATTCCCCATTAATAATTATGATTTCGCAGTCTTTCTTTAGACATTAAATGGGAATTTTGAAATTTCTTTTCCTTATTCTTTCTAAGGAATTGGTCTGTCTCAATTTTTTTTTTATATTTGATCTCAATTCACTCAATGTAGCGATTAATATTTCTCGTTAGTGTTTTGCTGTATTTAACGTACATTTAAGTATTTCTTTATTTTATTCCGAGAAATATTTTCTTTTGTAATTGAGATCGCAATGCCTATTCCTCAATTAAATCATATTGTATAGAACATTCTTTTGTACAGAATTTTTGTATTTTATAAATAAATATCGCAATTTTTAAACCAAAATAAAAGTCTTTTAACGAGCCACGTTTACTCTTTAAGTTTTGGGGTTCTTTCTTTTAAAGTACCACCCATTAAATTCTATTTATTTTGCTTCCCCCTCTGAACATATGGTAGCAGAGCGTGGTTTCTTTCTTTTATTTTAATACAATATGGAGGAATCATATTTTGAAGAGGGTCGTTCCCTCCCTAGGCCAACGAGTGCCAATTATATTCAATGGATGTATTGAGTTTTAACCTTTATCGAAACCAAAGGGCTGGCCAAATATGTCCAAGAAAAGATCTCTCTCCCTACAGAAGCATCAGCCAGCTCATCCATGCGCTTTGATTGGGCAAGAGTACGGCATTACCTCCTGAGTGATATTATCATGCTTCAAGATGTCAATCCCTATACATTGTAGGAAGCATTTAAGCGTCGATATGAAAGCCGGATTCAGTGACACAGGCTGAAATAATTTCGCGTCTCTCAGCCTTGAGTTTCTTAGACGCTGATGATCCGAATGCCTATGTAGCAAGAGCGCTACAAATCCGTGCTCAGGCTGGAGCCGTGTACTGGTTCTAGATGATAAAATTTTGATTGACCATATTCTCGCAGGTCTAACCTCAACTTATACTCCATTGAGACTCGTGGTCCAATCAAACCCATCAATGTCAATTGAAACCTTCCTAAGCCAACTAAATGTGGTTTTTAAGGATCACACCACACTAAATTCCTCAATAGGTGTAGTCTCGTGTGCCACCTGTTTCTTCCCCGCGTCCACATCCAAATGCCCGTCGAACAAATGACGTAACATGCCATAATTGTGGAGGCAGAGGACACGTAAAAACGGTTTGTCCATCCAAAATTTATCCCACTACTGCAGGTACAGCTACTTCACACACCGCGATACCCCCTCGTTCGCAGGATCCTGCATCGACAAAGCGCATGCCTCGTGCATCAGCTTCACGTCGTAAGCGTAAGCCTAGCAAATCTGGTACAAAAGGACAAAGCAAGAAACCTGCAACCAACTGTGTTGGTGTTACACACAAGGATTGGATAGTTGACACGGGCAGCTCATTTCACTTAAAGAAAAACAGTTCTTTGATTCTTTTCAAAGCTGTCATAAGCGGATACATACTGCAGGCCCTAAGAAAACGATTGCTGCCATCGGTATTGGTGCGGCAAGCGTGTTATTACATTCAGGAGCAGTTTTAAAACTCCATGATGCGCTTTATGCCCAGAACGCACGTTTTAATCTTGTCTCCATGAGTCAATTATCAAAGCAGGGTTACAGTCTTCTTTTCGGCCCAACTGGTTGTTCTATTACTTCACCCAAGGGCACGACCATTGCTGCGCAGGAGGGCGTGGAGGACCTCCCGTTCATTCCCGTGGTCTCAAATATCCATTTAGTTTCCCGAACGGACCTCCCATTACTTTCAATGGCTGTCACTTATGCATTGAGTCCTCCGTCATCAAAAAAACTCACTGCAGCCGTGAAACACCATAGCATGCGCGGTCTTGAAGTTTTGCCACCATTAATTGATGACCAACCATGTGTTGCATGCCTTAATGCTCGATTATGCAACGCCCCTCACAACATTGTACAAGGTCAACGGTCAACACGTCCTTTACAGCTACTTCACGTGGATACAGTGGGAGCAATGCCTACCACTTCTATCCATGGAAACAAATTCCTGTTAGTAGCTGTCGATGATTTCTCACGAAAAACTTTAGTTTGTGCTACTCTGACAAAAAGGGAAGTGCCAAAAGCGTTAATAGACTTTATACTAAAGCTACAACGCTCTACAGGACAAAATCTGGCGTACATACGTTCCGATTATGGAACAGAATTCACCAATGCGGAGCTAGGCGAGTTCTGTACGAAGCAAGGCATATCTCAACAATTCATCGTTCCTGAGAACCCTCAGTCAAATGGTATTGCTGAGAGAACCGTACGCTCCATTTGCGATGGAATTCGAGTTGTTCTTGCATCGTCAAAAGTTCCGCACCGATTCTGGGACCATGCTGCGACTGCAGCAGCATTTAGTCTGAATTCTTTGCCTAGATGAGGTCAAACTAAGTCCCCTGAAGAGATATGGTCCAAAAAGAAACTGACCATCAAATATCGAGCTCCTTTCGGTTGCCTGGTTTACTATTATATATATATATACACACACATATATACACACACACAAGTCGCACCGAACAGAATTTGACGCGCGTGCCAAAAGTGGTGTTTTTATATGATACTCCGCTTCATCTCCTGGGTACCTTATTTATGCGCTCAATGAGAGCAAGTTTTTACGAGCACGTACTGTTCGTTTCTTTCCTAAGGTATTTCCAGAGTTTACAAGAAAATCAGATCCATCATCTGTTCCTCTGGTATTTCCAATTCACATGGAACCCCCAGTCTTTGAAGCACCACAACCTGGTGAACCACCACAACCTGGTGAACCACATATCATTCAGAGCGTACCGCCAATCTCACCCACTTTAACAATAAACGAGACAAGAATGCAGGTCCTATCTGATACTGAGGACACGCTAGTGGTCACACCTCCATCAAAAACCACATCGATGGAAGATGCTCCAGTTTCTTCGTCTAAATCACCAGTGAACCAACCACCCGTTGAAGTCCCACAACCGGTATTACGACGTTCACAAAGATTAAAAGAGAAGGCAGAAAAACAACGTGCTGCCTTATGTCATCCTGACTTTACCGACTCCGACTTGCTAATCACTCCGCCAATCACACCCCAGTCTTATGAACTAGCACTCGCTTCTCCCCAACATCATCAATGGAAAGAGGCCATGCAAGATGAATTGAATTCACTCATGCTTCGTCATGTCTGGGATATAGAGCTTCCACCACCAGATGTCAAAATTTTAAAGAGCAAATGGATCTACCGCATCAAATACAATCCTGATGGTTCGGTGTCCAGATTCAAGGCAAGGTTGATGGCTATCGGCTCGTCACAAGTATACGGGAGCCAGCATGAGTTACTGTCACCAGAATGGAATCCCTCCTCTTACTGTTTGCCATAGCTGCAAATACAGGGATGTCTCTGCGCCAGCATGACGTCAAATGTGCATATCTTCACGCACCGATAGACCACACCATATATCTATCGCCACCCAAGGGATTATCAACGCCAGTTAATCACGTCTGCAAATTGCGTAAATCACTTTACGGCCTCAAACAAAGTGGAAGATGCTGGTACGTAAAATTGTGTCAGCTTCTTACCCGATTAAAATTCACTCCATCCAGAGCAGACGATTGTTTTTTTTACTACACCAATGCCTTGTGCACCATTCTTTTAACAGTCTACGTGGATGACATTGTGGCAGCAACAACAAATGTCTCCATCCTAACCTCCATCATGGACAAAGTGAAACATGAAATCGACCTCGTGGAGTTAGGAGTGGTAAAGCATCTGCTAGGTATGAATGTGTCACAAGTTCACGGTTCAATTCATCTGTCACAGGCACATTATATCAAGATAATCCTGCATGATTATGGCCTTCAAGACATCAAACCAAAAACCATGCCACTAAGCCCTCATGTGAACTTTGATGATACTGCGGATTCACAACCGGTCGATTCTACCAATTACCAATCTCTTCTCGGTTCCTTAATGTATATAATGATTTGCACGCGGCCGGATATAACTTTTGCAATTTCTAGGCTGTCGACATATGCTAAATCGCCTACATATTTGCATACGACTGCTCTTCAGGGCGTCGCTTCTTATCTTAAACACACCTGCGACACATCACTCGTTTCCACACCATCTACGTGTCCTTTGTGCGCATTCGCTGACGCTAGCTTGTGTGTCACCCCACAGAGTAAAGGATACTCTGGAATTTTGATCAAAATGGGGAAAAATACCATAACCTGGTCATCTAAGAAGCAACGTTTAGTCGCCCTGAGCAGCCACGAAGCCGAAATAATCGCTATAAACGAATGCGCAAAGTCACTGAAATGTCTTTGGGACCTCATAACAGAGTTAGGACAAGGGGAGTTTGTTTCTTTCCCCACAATCATTTATACTGACTCAACATCTGCCATAGCATGTCTGGGAGCATTAGAATCGAAGAGTAGGACAAGACACATCTTGAGATTGCATAATTTCATCGCGCGAGAAATTAATCTTCAGAATGTGATTCTTACCTACTGTTCTTCCCCCGACATGCCGGCAGACGCACTAACTAAACCTTTACCTAAAACCTTAACTAAAAGCATGGTATACCAAAATGCAAAATATGCTTTTTGTCTTTTGCTAAAAAAGCAAAACATACTATGTGCGCACACAAAAATGAAAGGAAATAATAAAGGCATAAATGTTTATTTGTTTATTGTAACTTAGACAATTTTTTTTGAATCTGTATATGTAACGTCAGTACCTAAACTTCTATCTGTACAAATGACAGTCATTTTTTTATGTCCAAGAAAATTACAGGGGGCTTTGTTCGGGAAAACTCAGATTTTTTATGTAAAAATAGATATATTATTTGTAATTATTTTTTCTATTCTTTAAGTTTTTTTTACTGTTTTGCAGACAGTGATTGTTGAGTATATATTGTTTTAATAAATGTTAATTAAAAAAATCTCCACGTGATCATCACTGTCTGCAGCTAGTTGTTCCTTGCGAATAATTTTCGTGATCACGAGGATGTGTGTCCCACTATTGTTGATGTTCTTTCTGTTGTTATTGTGTTTTTTATTTCAGTCAGATCACTTCCAGCTTCTGGCTTGACCAGTCGTCCCTCCTTCTGGTCCTCCACGTCCTTCCTAGCCTGCAGCATGGCATTCAACTTCCATTTATCATTTTCATTCCAATGCTCTGCAAATTACTCCTACCCTGCCGTTCGATGTTTAGTTTCTTATTGAATTTCTCACTTTCTCGCGGCAGCCATGATTCTTTACCGAGCAGCATTGTTTTGCGGGTTTACCCATAAGGTAATAATGAAATTTCTTTTAATGCTATTTCAACAATAACTCTCATAAGGGACACCATGCTGTACATTTTTTAATCTTATTCCCCATTAATAATTATTTCGCAGTCTTTCTTTAGACATTAAATGGGAATTTTGAAATTTCTTTTCCTTATTCTTTATAAGGAATTGGTCTGTCTCAATTTTATTTTATATTTAATCTCAATTCGCTCAATGTAGCGATTAATATTTCTCGTTACAGTGTTTTGCTGTATTTAACGTACATTTAAGTATTTCTTTATTTTATTCCGAGAAATATTTTCTTTTGTAATTGAGTTCGCAATGCCTATTCCTCAATTAAATCATATTGTATAGAACATTCTTTTGTACAGAATTTTTTATTTTATAAATAAATATCGCAATTTTTAAACCAAAATAAAAATCTCTTAACGAGCCAAGAAGTTTTGGCTTTCTTTCTTTTAAAGTACCACCCATTAAATTCTATTTATTTTGCTTCCCCCTCTGAAGAAGATGTTTGGACAACAATGAATTGGCCGAGGAGGACCCATTCGTTGGCCACCCCGCTCCCTTAATTTGTTTGTTTTTTTTATGCTGAACAAGTTTGCAATTGGGTTTTTTTCTCTCCCTTACGGTTTTTGAGATAAATTTTGTATGTGTCCTAATTTGCATATTTGGGATTATGAAAAGTGCACCATGGGATAGGCCACCCTCAACTTCCTATTCATTGGATTCATCAAAATTGACATATCTGCTTCGGTTCAAAAAATAAAACGGGGTTCAGACTTTTGTATTCACCCTATATACTATGGGCCGATCAGTGAAACATAAATGTGTGTAAAATTGGAAGTCTGTATCTCGTTTCCTGCATTACTTGATGCAAACATTCGAAATAATTTAAGATGTAGATGAAATATGTTCTACATTAGAAAATATCTAAAAAGAATAGAAGGAAAAATCCAGGTCATGGAATTTTTCCTTCCATTTTTTTCTGATACTCCACTCGTAAGGAAATGAGATCTCCAGTTTCCGTTTATAATTTCTTGTACATTTTATTTGAAGATGAAAATTAGAAATTTTAAATGTATACTGAAATTCAGAAAAATTCTACACAGGAAATAAGTAGGGGGAAATTTAGGAGGAAGGAGGACGCACTGGAAATCCTGCGACTTCTAACATTGTCCCTCAAAAGAAAGTTTAGATCTGACTGGCTTATTGTGTGAACGCAACGAACCAATAAAAGCATGGGGCATGTGAACTGGTTTAACTGCTTTCAGGAATTCGGTTTCCATGAAGCATTGCTTGGGAGCGGACCGCACGTTTTGTGGGTGTGAGTTTTACAAAAACGATGATTCTGTGGTTATTGCATAGCGAAAGTTCAGCAATCATCATGATTTGCATGACATAAATCAAACGCCAAGTGTATCTCTCATCAAAGCATGGGTGCGTGATTTGAAGAAACTGGTTCGACATGGATAAACCTGTGTTTGGATAAACCACACATTGATTCTCCAGGAAAATGTGGAGTGTACGGCAGTCCGTTAGTGCGATTCCTGACCAGATTACGTGTCGTGCAGTACTCAGAAATTTTGCTTCTTTGTTTAGAAGAGTGCCGCGAGCACGAACGTTCACATTCAAATTTTCCCCCAAGATTCTTGTTTTGTTCTTCTTTTCTCCTATGTGTTATTCTTTTCTCTTTCTTATTTATTGTATTTTATTCTATTTCAGTTTATACTTTTGGATAATTTTCAGTTAAGTTCAGTCTTAAGCCACCAATACAACTTATCAATTCTTTACTTATGTCCAAATAATTTTTTTTTATTCTGTATCAAATTTATTAAAGAAGAGCTGATTTTTTTTTTTCCTGTATGTTCTGAGAGGATTTATTTAAACGCTGTGCCTCACATGTTAAAGACGTTTAAATAAATAATAAATGAAAATAGGAAAAGAAAAGAAAATTCCACAGCCTGGGATCACGCCGACGCTCTGACCAATTAACCAAGCCATTACCCTTGATTGTATGTAGGCTCTTGGCTTGATTTTTCATTTATTGTTTAAATTTAATGTCATTTTAACCCTAATGCATGACAATAATGAAAATGTGTCTTGAGTCGATGATAACTCCAACATATTTGTAGTTGTCTACCCAGTCCAGTTAATCAATTTCGACAATCGATTGCGCTTTTATAGCTATAGTATATCCATTCTATGGACTGTGGTGACTAATCGCAGAACGGATTGTAGGAACCAATCATGGAGCTGTTCACAGTCAAAGCTCTTATTAGGACTAAAAGAGAAATTGGGTAAAAAATAACTCTTATAAGTGGATTACTCTTTTATCCAGACCTTATATCCGGACTACCTTAGTATAGAAAATAGAGGGGAAATATTCGGGAACATGAGACATTGCTCTTAAATCCGGACTACTTTTATCCGGTTCTCTTATAAGTGGACTCTGTAATTAGCGCTCTTGCCGCCCATCGAGCCAACTATTTATTTTTTTCTTGAAAATATAATTTCTCATAAATGTATATAATCAAACATATTTATCTATTAAAAATATAATTTTATTAACATTAAAACAATTTTATTAAATTCTATAAATTATATTTCTCAACAATAACTGTATGATTAAAAAAAATCTGTTATTAAATTAATAAAACATCAATAGTAAATTATCTGCAAAAACATGTTCAAAACAATAATAGTTTTTTTGTTGTTTTTTTTTAACCACACTATATATTCATAGATTATTTGAAACAAAAAAGCTATTCAGCAAGCCTAAAAATATGTAAAAACGTAATATTAAAAATTCAATTATAAAATGAGGTTTTAAAAATAAAGTTCTTAAAATACATCTCAAAATCTGAACAATAATCCAACTCCACAATGCTAACGTCAGAAGTTATAATATTCATTTTTA
Source organism: Rhysida immarginata (assembly GCA_023313115.1). Lineage (NCBI taxonomy): Eukaryota > Metazoa > Arthropoda > Chilopoda > Scolopendromorpha > Scolopendridae > Rhysida > Rhysida immarginata. The sequence continues at coordinate 162,176 of JAHWFO010004191.1, forward strand.
ACATATTTCTCAATAAAACTAATAATTTCATAATAGTTTTATAATGCTTAACTTCGTTGACTAAGAATAGTTGTAGGCATCCTATTTCCTCATTTTCATAAAGCCGCCTCCGCTTATTTTAAAATGACACGCAACAGGAGCATAAACTGAAGGCTATTGTGCTTCATCTCACTCTTCCTACACTATTCTTTTACACACACACACACACACACACACACACACACACACACAGGGTGGTTCTAAAAGATCGTGCCAAAATAAAAAGGCAGGTAGAGGGTGAAATTCTGAGCAAAAAAGTGTAGTCGCATTTTTCGATCTGAGGCTCCATTAAAAAGTTATAGCGCTTTAAAGTTTCGTGATGTCACTTCTGGTTCGTCATCAGAGGTGCGTATTAAGAACCTGTTCTTCAGCATGTGTTCGAACAGTTCTGAATAGTCCAACAGCATGGTCAATAGGAAGAAAGGATCCAGTCTCTCGAAGACGACGATCGATGTTTGCAAATATCGCTCTGGATGGACATCTGCGTTGCTGAAATCTATCTTGGTACAGATGCTGAGCAGCTCTACTATTCCCTAAAGTATGCCCATAAACGAGGTGCATGTCTGCTAATTCGGCACTAGAGTAGTTATCCATAATACAAAAATGTATGGACGAAGCAAAACTATGGAGTGTTCCAAAACTTTTAAATTCGAAAAGGTTTGCGTTCGAATATGAAGGACGAATTTGAAAATTATTAAGTTTCATTTACATAATATTTGCTAATTTAACAAACTGTCTTTTCCTGTATGCTATAAAATGTACTTTGAAATAGCTTTTATTTATAGGACATTTAAAACTGGAAATTAAAGTATGTTAAAAAATATATTTTGACTGAAACTGAAGTGACGTCACGAAACTTTAAAGCGCTATTTATTCTTTTTATTTTAATATATATACAACTCAGTTGCAAAAATATACGATCACTAGACAATTTCACTACATCTTTATTTTTGATGTCATTTTGCTTAATAATGAACGGGAAAATATGAACTGAAAAGAATGCAATAGATTTCGAATATGTAGAAATCGTTTAAAAACAAATATCAATAAAATTCATCCATTCATATTGTCACAACAGAACATTAAACATACTTTTAGTCCTTCAAAAATATCCAATCACCCAGACTGCTGTTTCAAAAATTTCCAATCACCCCTCAAAAAATGGGAAAGTTTTAGCTGACTGCAACTTAATTTGCATTTTTATCTTGTAGTAAGCTTAATATGCCAACTTGCATACAAAAAAAAAATTCTCAGCTTCCCTGTGATTTTTTTGGGACTCAAATCACATGCTACAACAAAATGGGGCGAGGTAAAACAACCAGTAATGAAATACGCAATTTGATTGTTGATAAGCACTTACAGAAATATTCTGCTCGCAAAATAGCTACTGAATTAAATATATGTCAAACTGTAGTTGTTGAAATCATTAAAAAATGGAGAGAACCAGGAAACTCTTCCGCAACTAAGCAAACTGGTCGACCAAGGAAAACATCAAAAAGGCAAGACATACTTCTCCCAAGAATATTACAGGGCAAACATGTCACCACATCTGAAATCACAATTGACTGGTGTAAACAACAGGAGTAGATGTCTCAAATGCTGCTACAAGGCGACATCTGAAGGAACAATGTTACGGATTTTATACTGCAAAAGTCAAACCACTACTGTCACGTCTCCAAATGGTAAAAAGACTGAATTGAGCTAAAGAACATCTTCAGTGATCTTCAGAAACGTTGAAAAAGTATCATCTTCAGTGATGAGTCTAAATTTACAGTTTATGGTGAAGAAGGTAAACTTGTTTTTCATAAGAAAGACGAAACATATAAGCAAGAATGCTTCAATACAAGTGTCAAATTCTCTGGCACACTGATGGTATGGGATTGTATGAGTGCAAGAGGAGTTTGCCAATTGAAATTCATTGAAGGGACGGTTAATGCTCACAAGTATCAGAATATATTGGAGGAATGTTTAGTTGCCTTCGTTGCCAGAAATAAATCATAACGGTCAAGCAGTGTTTCAACAGGATGGAGCAGCACCACACCGAGCTCTAACAACTATGGCGTGCTTTCAAGCTCATGAAGTTGAACTGTTTAAAAATTAGCCACCAAACAGTCTCGATTTATCACCAATCGAAAATCTATGGCATATTCTGAAAAAAAAGGGGTCAGACTGAAGAAACCACGGACCTGAGAGGAATTAAAAGCTACCCTGACCAATCTCTATGCGAAAATATCTGATGGCCAATGTGGGAAATTGATTTCCAGCATGCCAAATCGTTTGCATGCAGTAATTTCTGGTAAGGTGTAAATAGTAAGTATTGATTGGAAATTTTTGAAACTGCAGTCTGGGTGATGGGATATTTTTGAAGGACTAAAATTAAGTTGTTTTTTTTTTTTAACAATACGGATGGATGTATCTTGTTGATATTTTTTTTAAAACTATTTCTACATGTCTGAAAACTATTGCATTCTTTTCACTTCATATTTTCCCGTTCATTTTTGAGCAAAATGACATCAAAAATAAAGATTTATTGAAATTGTTTAGTGATTGTATATTTTTGCAACTGAGTTGTATAATTATCACATATGTATGTTTTTATTCCAATTTTATGATACTTAATTCAACTCTTACTTATAATAGATCGCCTATGCATATATATTACGTAGTTAGGTTAGGGCAGGAGGACTGGGAGGGAGGGGTCAACGGGCTAATTAATGCCATGTTACACATTCAGCTGCCTATTATTGGTATTGGCCCATTTGAATGAGCATAAGAAATAATTCAGGAGCTGGTTAATATTAACTATCTGCACAATCGCAAACGCAAGTCCCACTCTCGGCCCTGCGGGCCTCGCTGGTCGCCATTTTCTGTCTACGACGTCCCCCTCCGGGGGCAAATAACTGATATATACGGTATTCCAACCTATTTGGTTATAGGGGGCAGTTGTTTTCCCCTAGGCCGGTTACAGGAATCGAGACAATTCAATTTGCGAATTCAGTCATCGCGCGATTGTGCAGATAGTTAACATTAACCGCGTTGGTCAAATCCACCTATTAGAAATGAGAGCCGTCACAGAAGAAACTGTAATCTCAGCAGCATCGCCAAGCAAGACGAACACAGAAATCCTCGTTTTGAGAGCTAATTATCTGGTATGTAACTTAAAATTTTATCAAATGTTTTAGATGATATTTTCAGTTCAGTGATTCAGGAAGTATGGGAATTATATGGGAATATTCTTCAGTGCCACGAAATATTTGGGAGTTATATGCGAAATTAGAAAAAATCCGGGATCGTTGAATCGCACAAATGCATGCGAATTCGCATATATAGACATTTTTCAAAAGATTCGGTTTTAATTAGTTTACAATTCCTTTAGTGTCAGCATGAAGTTTCGCTTTTGTTTTGGTCATGATTAGGACAAATTGCGTCATATATGACAACAAATTAAAAAATAAAGTAAAAAATCTTTTACAAAAAAATTAAAAATTAAAAAAACATAACGCCATGTGCTGATAGAGTAATGATATCGTCACGTGCCACGAAAGGGGAGGTTGATGCGAAATATAGAACTATATACGTTAAATTGGGGATATATAAGAAAATTTGCATACGTATTTAAAATTCATGAAAATTCAGGAATTTGAAATACTTTCTACAGTATTCTAAAATTGTTTCATACATTTATTCATTTTATGAATAACTATCTAAATATTATTTTTAGGTAAACTGTAAACATGGCGAAGTCCTACAGAGTCCTTTCACATTGGTTAAAGAAGACAGACAGTTTAGGATACAAAATTTCAACTTGGTGCAAGGCAGTTGATGACAAATATGTTTTGTGTTTTATCTGTCAAAAAAAAATCTATTGTGGCTCTAAAGGATTCCAAGCTATAAGTCAGCATGTCTCTACAAATATTCATAAAGAAATGCTACTGTTATATTATCTTCTAAACAAATGCGCCTGAAAGGAAATTCAGAATATGCATCTTCCACCGGCATTTCCTCTGACAAAGATCTATCATCCAATTCAACACCATTATCATCATCAGGTACTCCACAGATGCAGTTATTTTGTAACAATGATGCTGTTTTAAAGGCTGAAATTATATGGGCCTTGAAGTCTGTCCAGTCTAATATGGCAGCAAACATAAACGACGACTTGAAGCATGTGTTTGCTGCTATGTTTCCAAATTCAGTTGCTGAAAAATTCCAATTAGGAAGAACAAAACTATCTTACTTGATAACAGAAGCTTTAGGGCCTTTTTTCAGGAATAGCAGTCTTGCAGCAGCTAGAAAATCTTATTATTCATTACTTTTTGATGAAACAACCAACAATGCAGACATGAAAGAGCTTCAATTTAAGCTCGGATACTGGTCAGAATCAGAACAGGAAATAGTTTGTCCTCATTTACAAACTGTTTTTCTTGGACACGCAACTGCTAATGATATTGTTTTACAGATAGAAAAAGTTTTAAACAGTTCAGGTTTGCCTACATGCAAATTACTGATGTTAGGTTCAGTTGGCCTTAATATTAATAAAAAAGTCTGGAATGTAATGAATGAACATCTGATTGAAGAAAGAGGCTACAGACTAATAGACATTGGCACTTGTCACTTGCATGTCATTCATAATTCTTTCCAAAAAGGACTTGAAGAATATGGTGATGCGGCTTGAGAGCTCATTCAGCTAGTATACAATTTTTTTAAGAAATATCCATCAAGGTAGGAAGATTATGAAAAGGCAACATAGTTTCCTGAAACATGTTTCAAGTAGATGGTTGACAGCGAAACCTGCATGCGAAAGAGTGTTAGAACATTTGAAAGCTATTGAGGAATACTTCCTAGTTTTTATACCTTCACATGATAAAAAACTAATGAATATTGAAAAATATGGACATCTGATTAAAATTCTCAAATATAATGACATTAAAATTGAACTGAACTTTATTGTTGAGGCTTCTGAATTGTACTCTCAAGTTTTGAAACTATTCCAGCGTTCGGAACCACTGATCCATATTTTGGGCAGTGAACTCTACAAATTGTTAAAATTAATTGCTGGTTGCATTTGCAAACCTGACGATTTAAATAATGCTTTACAGTTGCTTGATAATCAACAGTTAAAAAAACCCATACATGTTGAATGTGGAGTGAACACAAAACGTGAACTGAACTCCTTAAGTGATAAGGATAAATTAGTGACATGTCACAAAATGCAGAAACATTATATGATATCCTACAATTATATCTACAAGAAAATTTTCGATCCGTGGTAACGAAACGAAAGCTGGGTAACAAAGCCAAGCTCTCCATCTTCAAGTCTATCTTTGTCCCCATTCTCACCTATGGTCATGAGTAATGACCGAAAGAGTGCGATCGTGGGTACAAGTGGCCGAAATGAGATTTCTGAGAGGTGTGGCAGGTGTTACCCTACTAGATAGTGTACAGCAGCACAATAAGGGAATCTTTAGGTGTTGAGCCGCTACTTCTCCGCATTGAGAGATCTCGGTTGCACTGGTATGGCCATGTGATACGGATGCCGCAAACTAGTCTTCCTAGGCAGTTGTTATTTTCCAAGCCGGTGGGTAAGAGACCAAGGGGTCGGCCTATAACCAGGTGGCTAGACTACATGGAGAATCTGGGTTCGAGTCGCTTGTATATTACCAGGGAGGACATGCACCTGATGGCGGAAGATCGCGATCGCTGGAGATCCTCCATAGGGCTGCTGCCCCCGCGACTCTAACGGATAAGCGGGTTTGAAAAGTAAGTAAGAAAGAAAATTTTCACGGAAGAACTATGTACACTTCTTAACTTTGAATGTCTGCAAATACAAAAAATTAAAGATGCAAAGAGCCTAATGGATTTATCTAAATCATGTGAATTAATGCCATTTTTTGAATTAGATATCTCAACCTCAGAGATGAATGGCGCATTCTCCAAACTACTATAAACATGCCTGAAAAGAAAAACCTAAGAATTGATCACTTTTGGAAATCCATTATTTACCAGAAAAATGACTTAGGAAAATTTAAAATATCCATCTATGAATAAGCTTATATAAGCTTGTTTAGCTCTTTCACATGGAAACAGTGACGTTGAAAGAGGATTCTCTGTATCCAGGAGAATTTTGTCTGAAGACAAATCTTGTATGTCAGAAAGAGTACTCAATGACAGATTGACAATCCGTGATGCTATTCGCTAGATTCACCTATTGCCACGCCAGCTAGTGACCTGCGCAGGAAATACTTCAAGCGGGGAAATTTCAGGCTTTACGTGAGCGATGGATGAAAAATCGAGATAGATTGTTCAAATCGATTTCCTAAAAAAAAAAAAAAAATCGATTTTCATATGAAAAATAAATAAAATACAAATAATGCATATATAAAAAATAAAATATATATGATACGTTTTTACATTTGCTGTACTCGGGACAGAGTTAAGATTCCTAAAATCAGAAGTTTTTTTCCCAGTGTTTGGTACCCAAATTGCTTCGCTTTTTTTTTTTTTTTTTTTTTTTTTTTTTTTCTTTTCTTTAATAGTTTTCTCCAGCTTTGAAAATAAATGTTCGGGGGAACAAAAGTAACTGGGACTGTCAGGTGTTTTATAGGAATATCATAAATGCCTTCATGTGCAGCTTTTCCACATATCCAATGAATCAAATACAATCTTCCAAACACCCCAAGAAGGAGCTTTAGCAGTGACGTAGAAGTAATATTAATACGAAAATTTAAAGTCTATACTCTATCCAAGGAAAGAAAAACTGGGCGTGTCTAATTAAATGTTGATTTCATTTGTTAGACATTGTCACTAAATTGTAAGGAACCCCTGACGAAAATTCACTCCCAAGCACAACAGGAGCGGGTTTTTGGACTTGCGTGGGGTGAATGTTATATTCGCAAGGAGTAGAGGCTGATAAACGATAAATCATTCATTTTAATTAAAGATAATAATTATGTATACATATCATTAATGTTAAAACTGGAGCCCCACATTAAAATACGACATAAACTTTAACAACTATATCAAAAATTATCCAACAATCAATTAACTTTTTAAAACAACATGAAATATCCTAAATTAACATACATTTAATTGAAAACGTGCACCAGCACATGGGAAGCCAATGAGCCAATCATACTACATGCCCAATCTGTAATGCCTACAACCTAGGCTGCCAGCACCTGACGAGAGTGAATAGATTGCGAGAACTACCCCATGAAAGTGTCACGCCCTCCTTTCTTTTGTTGCCAATCAGTGCTATATATTAGCGCTGCACAAGCTTGGTCAACCAGGGGAGAGAGCATTAACCCCTCAACAACAACCTTTGGACTTTTCACTGTCCGCTCATAGACGCCGTAGACTTCACTCTATTCACTCACGTATCACGTTGCTATTGTTAAGTAATTTTTTTTTTTTATAACAATTATTATTAACGAGACAATTCACCATCAATACATGTAGGCATACTTTTAGTAAACGCTCATAGAACGCCCCCACGTGACAGGCTTCGCTTCAGACGCTAAACAGTTATAAACATCGTTTATTGTAAACATTTATGTTTAACTTATTCAAATTTAACACTAATCGACAGCTACTCGAATTTTTTTTTTTTTTTTTTTTTTTTTTTTTTTTTTTAGCGACGCTTGCCTGCAAAGCATAAACAACGTTCGCTCTCACTCTCAACAATCTCCCATTCCCTCTGGGTTTGTTGAGGCTCATATACTGAGAAAAACTGCCCCAACAATGTTTGCTTAAGATTATCCAAACAATTGCGGCAGCTTCCCTCAGATAACTTAAAAAAAAATGCTACTTCCAACAATCGGAAAAATACCACGTACGTACTAAAAAAAAAAAACAATTTCCTATACAACAAAATGACTTGTTTTTTATTTAAAAATTCCATACACACGATCCATATTAATAAACACACCACCAACACTTACCCAACTACCACAAAACGATCGCTACAGAACTCATTTATTCAAACAAAAACACTTACAAAAACAGAAATTTGCATAAACGACACCAACCAACTGTAAAATGAACACTAACTACAAAACAAACTCAAAACACACACTGACACCAGTCTCACAATCACCCAATTGTCGTCCACCCAATTGTTGTAGACCCATAAAAAACAGAGGAAAAGGAAAGTTAACTCGAGCAGCTCTAAAAACTATACAAGGGCATTATGGTGCAGCAATAAGAAATAACGGTGGCAATACTCAGCAAATGGAGAAGGATATTTGGGCGATTTTTAAACATTGTGGAGGTTATCATGGTGATTGTGGAAAATGGTGTCAATCTGCAAAAGGTGATTTGGACAAAGCAAACAAAAATAGGTTCCCTAAGTTTGTATTGAAAGCAATTAAACCTGTATTTGAAACGTTAAGTGCAGAGGATCATCTTCAAAAATGTTCACATGGAGGACCGCAAAATAATAATGAATCTTTTAATAACTCAATTTGGAAGCGCTGTCCTGAAGAAATTTTTGTTGGCAGAGGATTGGAAATTGTTGTATATGATGCAGTAATAACATTTAATGAAGGTGATCTTAGAAGGATCCAAATTTTTGAAAAAATGGGACTATCAATTGGCAAATACTGTTTGGATGTATTTATGAACTTAAGGATTAAAGGAGCAAAAGGAGCTGTTTCTGTAGAAAATAAAAACTACAGGAAGCAAAAGTCATCCAATTTCTTCCTTGAAAGCACTAAAGATAAGGACTATGTAGCTGGTGGTTTTTAAAAATTGATAAAAACAAAAATAAATTGATATTTCAACTTTAAACTTAATTTTCTCAGCTTTCTTATTTTCATATTATCACCATCAGTCTTGGTGTAATATCTTTTTAAAGAATAAACCTATGAAAATTTTTTTTTCAGTATTTTCATACATAATCAAGGTATGTATGATTGATTATCATATCACATATCAATAATTAATACTTTTTTTGGTTTGAGTTTGAAATATGTATTAAGCAAGATAACGTGACTAAAGGACGTCATGACGTCGTACGAGCGAAAGGAGTTTCCAGTCCTGTAGTCATTACCGTTAAAGCCTCATTCATTCAATGGAGGTCAATCTGAGATCAACTCGAAAAAAGTTCTCGAGAAAATGTTTCAGCCTTGCAGACTTTATGATCCCTTTATGGTCAACTAAATAGTTTCCCAAAACAGAGTAACATGGAATTCTGTGGGAGCGCATGCCCCTCAGTCTTTAAAAAATAAATTCTTTCCTTGGTCGCATGATCAGTCATCGCGCGATGTGCAGAAGTGAACATTAACGAATATTTATAATTAGATATATTTATGGGCACCGGTTCATCCCGATCGTAAGAGAAATTGACACTGGTGGAGAGCGAAATCATTACAACCAAGTAAATACATAAGAGAAAGTTAAAAACACATTATTAATATATAAACTGACGAGTCTAATTGTTAATCAATCAATAATAAGGCATGTTAACAAACCAATCGACAGTTGATTAAATATATAAATATGAATTGATTTAACGATATATATGTGCCCCTTGTATATAATTGTCACACATTGGGAAAGATATAAAATATAAACAAAAGTAAAATATGAGAAACAAGATGAGGCCAAATCTCAGTTCATGTATAAATCTTCTTAAATCTTGTAACTTTTACTTGAACATTTGAAACAGACACATATTAATCAAATAATGAAAAATAAAATAAAATTCAATTTTGTTGCAAATTTGAACCCGAATAACGCTAGTGCAATAAGGAGCATTTCAATGTAAGTGGATCTCATTATTTTGTTTGGATTTTCCAAAATTAAGGATAGAAAATAATCAAAAAAGAAAAACGATGAGTTATTCTGTGTTAGATAGCCAAGACGATTCTCCAGTGTGACGTCATGCCCTAGCGGTGAAACGAGGCGAAGCTCAAATGACGTGAGTTTTGAAAACTGATGTTTGAAATTTAAAAAACTACTTAAGTTATAAAAAATTTACAAGTCGAATTAGTTATAGCAGCAGCCACGTAAGTTGAACGATACTTTTGACATGCGCAGTAAGTCTTCTCATCAACTTGCTTTGCTGGATTTTACCCATGATGCACTTGTTCTACTATAGTAAAGGCGGAGATATCGTTGAAACGTGGAAAGCCTATTAAAAGTCCTAATATAAAACAAATTGCCTTCGAATCGACTATTCTGCGTCATTTTTTAATTTATTAATTTCATTTATCTATTTTCAAAAAAAAGAAAATGGAAACTAAATATAAATACGAAAACAATGTTTCGAAAACGAAAGCGGATGCTTTCATGGAATAACTAAGCGATTTACTTCCCGTTAACGTCTATTGGCTGGCGTTAGAAATGACGTCATCCTGTCGTTCAACTTACATGGCGGCTGCTATAGTTCATGGTCCTTTGTTATAAAAAAATAAAATTGATAGGTCATGTTTCATGTCAGTTGCCCTTTAAATATTACAGAGATATTATGGAAGTATATTGAAAGTGTGGTAACATACAGCGCCACTATACTTCTTGTCTTACCTAACCAAATCGTGTAATGGCCTAATGCTTTGCTTTCAGTGTTTTGAATGAGGACTAACGAATCCTAGTGTATTGGAATAAACTCTTTTTCTCATTACAATAAATATAATTTATTACTCCCATTTTAATTCATAATTTTATTATTTTGAGACATTTAGATTTTTTGATGCTTTTTGAAGTCTTCATCTTGTTTATAATTTATGCGCTTGGTGAATTTCTATGTGCTTTGAGGTGCTTAATTTATTTCTACAGATTTCTTCCTTTCTATAATTAAGAATAACGTTTCAACCCAAAAAAGTGTTACGGGTTCAACAATAATCATTATGAATGATGCAATAATTTTAATTTTTCATCCTACAAATACACTCGTTTTGTGATTCTAGATACTGCAAAAACTTGCACGTACCAAGTTTGTGGTCCCACATTCGATTGTAAGCACAGACGCGAGTAAGGAGAATAAAATATTTTATTTACTGTATAAAATCTTTGTTTGTGATATCTACAAACATTATCATGATTTGAAGTTTCGAAACTAAGTCACCTTTTTATTTTCTCTCAAGTTTTCAATTTTGCCTTATCGAGGGGAATGTTACCCTTACAAAGTGTTACAAAATGATTGGAGGCAGCCCTATGGGATCGTGCTTGAGCCCTATCCTAGTGGAAATTTTCTTAAAAAGTTTTGAGGACATCCTGAAATTCTCTGATTTCTTTTTTCCAGATACATGGTATTGGTATGTAGATGTGTTCACGACTTTTGATACCACAAAATGTGACATTAGCTCATTCGTCCAGCACATTAATGGTTTCTTCCCTTCAGTACAATTCACGGTAGAGACTGAAAACGATTGGTGCCTTCTATTTTTAGATATTAAGATTTATAGAAATAGGAATTCGTTATCCTTTAATGTGTATAGGAAACCTACGAACAGTCTAAATTATATACCTAGTGATTTCCGTCATCCATGGAACCAGAAACTTTCAACTTTCATTTCTATGATAGAGTGTTATCTCCCCTTGAGTCTGTCTATTTTTAAAAAAGAAATAGCTACTATTCAAGAAACTGCTAACAAAAACTGTTATAGTTCTAAGACTATTTCAGATTTAGTTAGAAAAAGAAGTTTCAAGAAGTTCTTAGCAGAATTCACTACTCTTAATAGAAACAAGGAAACAAGAAAAGTCATCTCCTTGCCCTACAACAAGACTCTTATAAGAGAGTTAAGCTCTATTCTAAAGCCTTTCAATTTTTCTCTCACATTTAGCAATCCAAATTGGATGAAACAGCCCTTAGGCAATCCAAAGAACCAGATCCAACCATTGCAGAAGTCTGGGATCTACCAGGCTAGTTGTACCCAATGCCTCATGATTTACAAAGGGCAAACTTCCCGCAGTATAGAAACAAGATTTAAGGAGCATTTGGCGCACAAAAAATTTGGCAGAGGCAACCAGTCAGCCATAGCGAACCATTCCCTGGATACGGACCACGAATTTTTGACGAATAACGTGAAACTAAATCTGTTAATAAAAAATACTTGTTGGACTCTTATGAAAGCTTAGCTATAAATAAAACTGAGAAGAAGTTATTATTTAACTCTGATAGTGGCCGCATTGGCGAATCAGGTTTGATCCAATGGGCGTCCCGGTTACCCAATCGGTGATGCAGATTGCTTGGTTTTTATTTCTATTGGCTATCGTACGTTATATATACACCCCGCTAATCCAATAAACAAGTCAATTCTCTCAGAAGTTCCCAAGGTTCTCCTGGTCTGCTGAAAGATGAAAGCAAAGCTTTTGAAAGACGTTTATAGGTTGTATTGTTTTTTTCATTATTCTTGTTTGTTCTTTGATTTTTCCTTATTTAGTTGTGGTTAAAGAGTTTTGTTTTTTCAATCCCTTCATTAGTATTATCCACATAAAATTTTATTTTGTTTTACTGTGTAATATTCACTGTTATTCTTCCTATTCAGCCAGAGATCTTAACCATGTTCTTGATTTCTGTGAGATTTAAACAAACGAGGCCAATATTAAGATATCAAGCCGTCTTTTCCATTGCCTTGAGAGATTTGCAATTGTTTGAAGATAAATTTTTTCAGACTTCATGTTTTCTAGAGTGACTCGACCAATCGGATCAGACTAGTCAAGATAACTCCCGACAGTTGCTAAATGGAAAATGACCTGAAATATGCCGCATTTTTCAGGCGACTCCAAAAAGTCGCTGCATTGCAAGTTGCTATATGGAAAACAAGCTTAATAATTTGTTTCCTTTTTTAATTCTTTCTTTAAAATTTTTTTAAAGCTATTAAAATAATATGCTAAATAAATTTTGCAATAATATATTTTTGGTACCATGTTAGAATCATGCCTCCTGAAAATTCTGAGTAGCAGTGTCTCTTTGAAATTGCATATCACGCTCTTAATATAAATATCAAGCTCTACATTTCTTTATAATGTACAAATATAATTGGCCTTTTAAGTAGAATCTCCATAGAGCAAACGTCGATACAGCAAAATTATCTCTATAACGAAATTTTTCTGTGGTCCCGGCAAAAATTCTGTTGATTAAATGCTTTTTCAATCTCTATATAGCGAAATCCTTACACCATAATTATCCCTATAACGTAAGGAATTTTTCGGTGCAGACCATACATTTTAAGGTATGTTTTAGCTCTTTTATTATGAAATTTGGTTCGTGCACTTAGCATGACCACAGCCAACGAACGAACATATTGCAAACTGCCAACAAGCTAAGTTAAAAACAAGTTTTTACATCACAACTTCTGCCTAGTCGGTTGTGGCATTAGGCTTATTTTTTCAGCAAATCTATAGTGGCTAAAATGAAATTATTGAAACTATAATGAAACTTCCTAAAACATGACCTCCTTTATTACTCCGGCAAAATTAAGAAGAGTTTTCTAGAACGTTATCACACCAAACAACCCATGATGCATTGCACAGCAATAATGATGGCCTGCTGAGGAGTTTAAATGTGCAAGCATGTTAAAAATTTATTTTCTGAGAATCAGCACGAGAACTACTATAAAAGCTGTCGAAACTCCGAAGATTTTTTATGTTGAAAAAACTTTAATATTTGTTCACATTTATGACTATATATATTGAAAGTTTAAGCCCACAAACATTTTTGTGAAATTCTAATTTTACCGAGGCTGACGAAAAAACTCATAGGCTTAATGTATATGCTTATGGATACGTTCTATCGGTATTTTTCCGTAAAATACGTAATGAAAAATTATTTTCGGCCCATTCTGCTTTCAAATTTTAATTATTTCATAAAATATAATCGCGATCCAAACAAAATTTTCGGCATTGGCGACCTAGATGACTTTAGATAGGCAGCGAAGTCAAGTATCGAAAACGTTTTGTTCTTAATGTTAAGAAGCATTCAAATTAATATAAAATACTAAATTTGTACATATAAATACTAAATTTAAAATATATACTAATAAATAAATAAATAAATAAATAAATAAATAAATAAATACAATTATCAGCAATTTATACTTCAACATTATGCAAATAATAAGACCACCTCCATGCAACGTAATATCTATATAGCGAAATGATTTTGTCGGTCTGTTGAGTTTTGCTATACGGAGGCTCTACTGTATTGATGTTTCTAGTTGGACGACACTTGGTCAATTAAAAACAATGTTCAGTTTTCCAGTAACAATCAATCGTGTATTATTGCTAGGATATTTAAATTATCGTGTAATCCAGTGTTTCCCAAACTGAGGATCGCACCATCTTTCAGGGAGTTTGCCAAACTTTTTCTGTAATTGCGGATTATTGTATTGTATGCATGTATGTTTTTATGTTTACAAGTTAGTGGTTCGCGCTTCTCAGATCTTTGTGAAAGGGGTTCGCGAATCGAAAGAGTTTGGAAACTAGTGATGTC
>JAHWFO010004191.1:195016-205516 GCA_023313115.1 Rhysida immarginata
CGAACCCGGGTCGCAAAATTTTTCCTTCCATTTTTCATTTGAAAAATCATTACCTATGCTTGGAGATGCTTCTCCAGTTAATAATTATTTAACCAAAGAGAGATTTATCATATTTTTTTTTCCCTAGTTAGATATCATAAACTTCTAGCCTTATATAGAGCAAGAAAACTGACAAATGTTTCCTTAATTTTTTATAAATTTTTGAAATTTGAAAATCTTTATTTTTTGTAAAGTTTGGGGCTAGTTATCTTAGGTGGGACTGAATATAAAAATTTGATTTTTGCACATTTTGTACACCTATAAGATAGCAAAGTACTGTAAAAATTTTCAACATTGATATTTGACTGTGAACAAAGAAATGAATTTTTGAAAATGAGGATATAATTCACATTACGCTACAATTGATCTTATCGTTGTTGCCTATTTAAATTGTTTATTGTTTCATTGTAATAAAATTTAGTTGTAACCTACATTTAGTTAACACTTTCACCCTATATTTAGTTAGTATTATTCATTTTAATAATAAAATATTAAACAATAGAAGCTTTTGCTTTAGTTCTATGTTAAAAAAAATTGTCCATTTACATCTAGGTTTATTCTCAATTAAGTAGCACATTATTATGAGGTGCGTTCAAGTTCTAAGGTCTCCAACTTTTTTTCTGACAAAATACTTAACCCAGAAAGTAGTAACTACTGTTACTTTTGACGTAATCACCGTGAAGTCGAACACATTTTTCACAATGGCGGCGCCATGATTCCTTGGCTGTTGAGAACTCGTCTTTACTACTGCTGAAGTAATGGCAGCTCGGTTGGGAAACAAGCGGCCACGGAGAGTGTCCTTCATGATTGGAAAAAGCCAGAAATCGCTAGGAGCGAGATCTGGTGAGTATGGAGCATGGGAAACCACCTCAAAGTTATTTTGAAGAAACTGCCGAGTTAGGAGTTCCCAATGAGCAGGAGCGTTGTCTTGATGAAAACAGTCTTGTTTGGTAGTTTCTCATGCAATGCTGGAAGGAATTTTGTTCTCAAAATATTTTCGTATGAATTAGCTGTAACAGTTGTACCCTTTGGAACACAATTTTGCCATGGTAAAAATGCATGTGATGGAGTAGGAGGTACAACAAAACGTGAAGTGAGTAAAGCCAGTCTACAAAGAACGACCAGACCAAATTCTTACAATAGAGGATTTATGCCTTTTGCAAGGATAATATTAAAGGCATCACCTATTTTATCATCAAGAAAGAAGAGGTAGTTCTTCATATCAAAACAACAATTCAAACCAGATTTGAAAACTGTATAACAATATGGAAGGTTGATTCAGATAAAATGAGACGACTTTGCAGTTCTGTTACAATGGTGGAATATCATGGTTTCTCCTTGATGTGAGATCCATGTGGTTGGCCATTCCCCGGGACCGTAATTTCCACTGAAGTAGGCTGAGTTTGAGGGACTCGATGGGAAATTCGTTCCACACCTGCTGACACACTTTCCATAGCCCATCAACCGTTCTTGGTCGGCGACTTCCGAGCCGTCGTTTCAGGAGACCAAAACCACAGAAATCCATCGGTGATGCATCAGGAGATTTTACAGGCACATGAGAGAAGGGAATAACTCGTATGCCCGTCTTCTGTTCCATCTTCCTGTAGTAAGCCACAGATGACTTGGCAGTGTGGCTTGATGCCTTGTCCATGTGGATCCAAACTTTTGAATGCTCACCATTACATTACTCTGGAAGTAAGCTGCACTAATTTTTCAGTTTCCAGGAACTCGACGAATTGTGAGCAATATCCGGCAACCACCATGAAGCCCTTTGAAAACTTTTCCTTGCACCTTAGCACAAAATCGGACCTGGCCTTGCCCCCTCTTTTGCGATAGTAAATTGCCCTGGGTTTGTTGGTGTCATCGAGGTACACCCAAGCTTCATCCAAGGAGACAACCCACTTCCATCGGTCACCTGCAAGATGGTTTTCATACAGTTTTCTGGCGTTGGTGAATTGTTCCTGCACGTGCCTGGCCGACAGTCTGTGACCGTGCGTTTTATGACATCGCTTCAGCCCAAGATTGTCATGAATTATTCTGGAGACTGTTGCCTGTGAAATACCTTTCCTTTGGGCTAGATTTCTCTGTGTGTGGGGATTTTCTTTCAGCACTTCAGACCGGATTTCTCG
This sequence comes from Rhysida immarginata, assembly GCA_023313115.1. Lineage (NCBI taxonomy): Eukaryota > Metazoa > Arthropoda > Chilopoda > Scolopendromorpha > Scolopendridae > Rhysida > Rhysida immarginata. The sequence continues at coordinate 197,185 of JAHWFO010004191.1, forward strand.
CACCACCTGAGCTGGGCGTGTTGGCTGGGGCTTGTTTCTGGTCTGCTTCTCTGCTCGTCCACGTTTATTAGATGGTCGCAATTTGTTCTTTTTGATTATTAGACCCACATTAGCTTTGGATACCACAATACCATTTCGTTTGCATAATTCCACAATGCACGAAAGACTGAAGTTAGCGTCGGAAAGGCCAAACGTATACCCTTCCCAAAAAGCTGTGATTTTGGAAGCCATGTTTCACCACGAAATGTCCCAAATAACAGCAACAAGTGTATACAAAGCTAATCCCCATGAATAGTGGACGAGTCATGCAAATCACATTCCGTCAAGGTCATATGCAGCGTTTAAAGTCTTCTCATTTTATCTGAATCAACCCTCCGTACAAGGAACAAGGCAATTCCACAAATTCCTTGGCATTGCAGAAAACTTACGAGGATCATTGTGTCATCAGAAACCGAAATTTACGAGGATCATTGTGTCATCAGAAACCGAAATTTACGAGGATCATTGTGTCAGTAAAATTACATCTGTCTTTAACATTGAATGACATAGTGGCATGTGTGTATGATGGACAATGGTGGCTTGCACAGATTGAAAGAATGATGTTTGGAAAACAATGTTGTTTTTGTGGATTTTTACCACCTTGCTGACCCAAGAACGTCATTCAAGAAATCTACTAGTGACAAAGTTTGGATATCAATGAAAAGCGTATTAAGGAAGCTTTCAGTGCTTGAACTTACCACAGCAACTGGGAGGTCTTATTCTATATCACAAAAGCTGTCTGAAGAAATAAGTGTTCTTACGTAAAGAAAATTTGACATCATAAAGTTTATGAAAAAAGCGCAAAACATTTGAAATGCATCATGCGCAAATCAATGCAACTCGTAAAGATGCTTTGCTTCATCTGTGCTTCGTAAAGATTTTCCCTCTTCTCGCATGATCTCGTTTTGAATGAAGTCTGCGCGCCATGGCTAGTGTTAAACGTGCATCTAATGGTAAAAGCGAACAATCTCGTAAACGTATTGCCATTGATTTAGAGATGAAAATAAGAATGATACGCAAGTATGAAAGTGGTCAAAATTTATCTTCACTCGCACGTGAACTTGGTTTTGCTATATCGACAGTGAATACCATAGTGAAAGACTCTGAACGTATAAAAGAACATGTGAAAGGAACGGCAGTGATGAAATCAACGATAATAACAAAGAAACGTGAAGGTGCAATAAGTGAAATGGAAAAACTATTAACGATGTGGATGGAAACTCTGATCCAGAAACGTATTCCATTAAGCCTAATGACTATTCAAACACAAGCAAGAAGCTTGTTTGAGGACCTTAAGGGAAAGTATCCTGAAGGGGTGGAGAATTTCGCTGCAAGCAGTGCTTGGTTTGCACGGTTTAAACAACGTTCTGGATTTCATAATGTTAAAGTGTCTGGAGAAGCTACTAGTGGAGATGCTGAGGCAGCCAAAAATTTTCCAGAGCGGCTACAAAAAATTATCGATGAAGGTTCATACTTACCTGAGCAAATTTTTAATGCAGATGAGACTGCGCTTTACTACGACAGAATGCCAACTCGCTCCTATGTTTCTACAGAAGAAAAAACTATTCCTGGATATAAGATTTCTAAAAACAGGGTAACACTTTTGCTGGGCGGAAATGCATTTGGAACTTATAAACTCAAAGCTCTTCTCGTTAATCGCTCAGAAAATCCACGAGCATTAAAGAACATAAACAAGGCAACACTATTTTGGATAATGCACCCGGTCTTCCTACCCATCTGGATGATTTTCATCCAAATGTAAAAGTCATTTACCTCCCCCCAAACACTACATCATTATTAAAGCCTATGGATCAAGGTGCCATTGCAAATTACAAGGCATATTATTTACGGAGAACTTTCCAACAAGCTATTGAAGCAGTAGATACAAATCCAGATATGACACTCGGAGATTTCAGGAAATCTTACAATATCCACCATACTACATGTATAAAAAATATTGCAAAAGGATGGGCAGAAGTCACAGAAACGTGTATGAAAAGAGTATGAAAAAAGTTTGTCCGCAGTTGATACCTGATTCTCGAGGCTTCTCAGAAGGCGATACATTTGAAATGAGTGAAATTGTAGAGCTTATGAAACTGTTGCACGTAGACTTAAGTGATCAGGATGTGGACAGAAGTTGAACCAAAACGGTTCATAGCCAAGGAGATGGCTGTAGCTTTTCGGGAGATCAATTCGGGTTTGTCATGATTCGAGAAAATGGATCCAGACGCTTCTCGATTTCTTAAAGTCCAAAGAATGGTTGAGGACGCTGTTGCTTGCTATCGGGAAATGTATGAAGAAAAGAAGGCTGCAGTTCAAACTTCTCTTGATAAATTTGTGAGGAGGGAACATCGAAACGTCCACATCCCATGAATTTGCATAGTAATCGATGAAACTTTTGAGGCCCAAACACTCTGTCCTGTAATTGGAAGATCGAATGTATAATCAGTATTTATCAGTAATGCAGTAATGTACATGTATCAATATTTGATTGTTTGGCTGTTCTTTCCGTTCATTATTAAATCATTATATTTTAAATCGTTTTTTATTATGAAATTCTACTTATAATATAACTAAACTTTATCTTTATTTAACAGCTTACATACATTTCCCCATTAGTTAAGAAATTAATATATTAGTTAAGAAATAAGTCAAGAATATAATATGCCTGTTCTTAAGTACAACATTAATACATAGACAGTAGTTATTTTATATTTGTTGTACTAATGTTATTCTACTTAAGTAAATTCGATTTACGTAAAAAGTTGCGGAACGGACTACTTACGTAAGTCGGGAACTGTCTGTAATTGAAAATGTTAATTTTAGGCTAAATTAACGTAGTAATGGGTAGAGCCGTGCGATGCTTAAAACATCGCGACATCGAGGTTAGCATCGATGTCAGAAAATCTACTCGAGGTTAACGAGAAAACATCGAGGTTAACATCGATGTCAGAGACACCACTGTTCCGCATAAATGAATTTATAAAATTAAAAACCCATATGTACATTTCGGAGATCTGTCTCCTTCTCTTCTGTTTTTGTTAATAGCAAATAAAAGAAATGTCTTCACTTTGAACCCAAACACCCCCACGTCTGCCGATAACAGCCGCTCTCTCCTCCTAGGCGGTGCCCGTCTTATCATAGGCGGTCGTGGCTACGCTGATAGCTTGGCTGTACTCCCGCTCTCTGCTTGCCCATTCCCGCGCTCGCTCTCTCTCTCTCTCTCTCTCTTCCCGCCAAAATGTTGGGGACAAAGAGAAAAGATAAATAATATTCTGTAGTCGATTAAACAATAATAAATACATATTAATTTAATAAAATTTAAGTGCTGTAACATATACCGTAAGTTAATTTCGTTTGAAGTTCATCAGGATAAAATGCAACTCCGTGGCTGTGTTCGTTAATTTATTCAAAATGGCGGCATGCGAAGCAAAGTCGTGCTTATATCTCCTTCGAAGTTAGTTTCCTCGATATTTTACATAGATAAATAATTTTCTATAGGTGATTACTGTTAACAATAATAAATTTATCAAATAAATATCTGTTTAAGTGGAATAAAATAACTACTTGTTTGCTATTCAATCAAACATGGCAACAGCTGGTATCGAAACAAACTATATCAACATCGATAGTAGCCCATCGACAGGTAATTTTTGCTAGGCTCGAGTAAACGTCGCACCCCTGTTTTTTCACTCAAAATTTGTTACAAAATTTTGCGACTTATATTCGAGCATTTACGGTACATCTAGCCAATACCACACATGAATTAGGCCATAAGATCAATTGTAATATGAATTATTTCCTCGTTTTCAAAAATTCATATCTTTGTTGGCAGTCAAATATCAATGTTGAAATTTTTACAGTACTATGCTATCGTATAGGTGTACAAAATATGCAAAAATCAAATTTTTATATTCAGTCCCACCTAAGATAACTAGCCCCAAACTTTACAAAAAATAAAGATTTTCAAATTTCAAAAATTTATAAAAAATTAAGGAAACATTTGTCAGTATTCTTGCTCTATATAAAGTTAGTAGTTTGATATTTAACTAGAGAAAAAAAAAATGGTGGGAGTGGAGTGGTGGCATAATGGTGTCGAGGTAGTTTAACGTGCACTGAAGTGGCAATTATCGTATCTTGCCACAGACTTGACACTTAGTATGTCGCCCTCAGAAGATGAAGATGCTCTGTTATTTGTGCAACTTGCTATTTTTAATACACAAAATCTTCGCAGAAAAAAAGCGCCCTTGGATTCGCCCTCTTTGGCAAAAAAAAAAAAATAAAAAAAAAAATATGAATATACATCGTATATAGACATGATTTAAATTTAAAAGACGATAAATTCACACTTTTTTACCGAATGAAGAAAGTAACATTTTGCAAATTACTTGAAATACTATGTCCTGTGCTTCAAAAGAAAGACACAAATTTGTCATAACAACACTACTGTTTCGCATTCTGCCTACTCGAATGTTTATTAGCAAGTTGCATGCCACTCGAAAATTAAACATGTCTGAGACAAGTGGCACCAGACTGGCGCCACACCACTTCCACTCCACTCCACTTCACCATCGCCACTCCACCTTGATGTGCGCATTTGTTTACATAGATTTAAAAATTCCATTTGCCATTTAACTCTCTCTCCACTTGCTTACCACCTCGGTGCGCACCTGGCCTTACAGAATGTACATTGGCCACATTATAGGAGATGCTCAAAGTGTCTGTCATAAGCAGCAATGCAGTGGTCTACCCAGAAAATTTTATCAGATGGATGGAAAGATAAAATAGCCAGGCTGACAGCAATTAAAAACAAACACTGAGGTGTTGTGCAGCTTTTCGTGTATTCAGCTGGGCAGTCACCAATGTCTGTCGGGTGGCGTGTCCCTTCAAAACGGCCTGGGGAGAAACCTGGCAATGTATGCGTGGCAAGGCCTCAACATAGACTGGCAAAGTCATTCGGATTTTCACGAAACTTTTTTTTTTTTATTTTTCCTAAAGTTTCAGAGACATCACTTTTAGAAGCATTATTTGAGGAAAAAATTCAGTTCTATCGCTATCTACATATCACTATCAAATTTTTACCACATGTCAATCAACGTATGTACGTTTTAGAAAAAAATATTGCACAAATCTTGCCTACCTCTGAGAGATCCTAAAATTTCATTGGTTTTTAATTAATGAATTCTTAAGTGCAAAAACATTGTTTTATCAATTGAGCATTATTGCATCTGGCACAGGAGCTACTAAATCACTTTTTTAAAATTTGAACCTCGAAGTATGGGCTAAAAGTAGTGATGTCCGTTGGATTCGGATCTGATATATCCGGATCCGGGTCCGTATCCGGATCTCGGATATCAGATCCGGATTTCGGATCCTTTCGCTGGATGCGTATTAAGACTAATTAGCACTTAAGAGGACTAGGCTATCACTTAATAAAAGCTTTTATAAACTGCTTTCAGAAAATGTTTGCATATACACAATTTCCTGTTTAGGATCCGATTTTCGGATCTCTGATCTCGCATCCAAGAACCGGATCAGAGATCTCTGATCCAAGTTCCGGATCTCGGATTTCTGACCAACATCCAGTTCTCGGATCTCGGACCTAGGTCCGAAAAAAAGATCCGGATATCCAGATCTTGAATTATCTGGATCTTGACATCACTAGCTAAAAGCAAGGTCCTAGATAACAAAGCCCGGACAGCTCGAACACGATGGGGGTGGTCTTGTGATCAAAGGAGGGAAGATGGATGCAGGCGATACAGGTGCTACTCGATCTTTATGCTGAGCTTAGGTGCGGATTCGTATCATTTCATCATGAACCATTTAAAGTATAATTCTTTCACAACATATTGTAATGGAAGCATAGATTACTAACGCATTCTTCAAGTAGACATACTAAGTCGTTTTGTTTCTGTTCATAAAATCATTGACGTCGTTTATAAGCGATCCTTCGTGTTTAGATCATGTTCAAGCGAGATAGCGACACTCAGATTTGAAGAAAATCATTTGCATTAAATGAATCACTTATTCTAAAAATTCGAATAACATTTTAGAAGATCCAGACTAAAAGAAATTACAATCGCATTCACTTAAGACATTGTAGTTAAATTAAAACTTAACAAAATCGAAGCATTAGGTCTAGTGTAGTAGGCCTAACTATCAGTGTATTGAATGATTCATCTGCTAGTTGCATACTACTAACAATTAATCAATAAACAAATGTTCACACATAAGTAGTAATAACCCCAATTTGGAGTTAGCCTGTATCCTTTGTATAAGGGTCATACAAATGAAAACTAAAATTATTTATTTGATCCAAAGTGTATACAAGGAATTTAAAAAGACTCTCCAAATGCGTTAAGGCATTTATCCCACTGTGTAACAAGCCATGTAATTCCTTTATGGAAGAAGTCTTTCGGTTGTGTGTGGAACTATTCCAAAACCTCTTCCCTCACTTCATTGTCCGACTGAAATCTGTGGCTTTTCAGATGTTTCTTGAGAGCCCCAAACACGTAAAAGTCACATGGGGATAAGTCAGGGCTGTAAGGTGGATGCTACATTGCTTCCCAGTTGCTTTCGAGGTGTGAGGATGCGCGTTGTCGTGGAGAAGCACTCCCTCTGTAAGAAGTCCAGGATGCTTGCATTTGATGGCCGTGCGCAGTGCCTTTTCCCCATATCGTGCTGTGTTAACTGTGGTGCCTTTTTCAAGAAAGTCCAGTAAAATCGAGCCTTTGCGATCAAAAACCACTGTCAACATCACCTTCACCATGCTGTTTGCGATTGCTTTTGCTTTTTTCGGGGGTGGCTACCCATAATGCTTCCAGTGACTACTTTAAAATTTGCTTTTGGGCTGGAATGAAAGCACCAAGTTTCATCCCCTGTAACGATTCTGTCAAGAAAACTCTCTCCTTCCTGTTCATAGCGAGTCAAATGTTGCAGGAACATGGCCATTCAAGCTCCAAGTTGTTCTGATGGCAAATGATGCGGGACCCATTGTGCACAGATTTTTCTGTAGTGCAGATGGTTCCTGATAATGGAGTGAACAGTTCCACGACTAAGGCCAGTTTTAGCAACCACTACATTGATTGTCACGCTTCAGTTTTCCCTTAAGATAGCGTATATTTTGACTTTGGAATCGTCCGTGATGGCACGGTTTGCTTGTCCAGGTCGTTGATCATCTTGCAATGATGACCGTCATTCTGAAAACCTCTTGCTCCATGCTCAAACAAGAGTGAAGGTTAGGCGGTCATTTCCATAGATGTTCTGCATACGATGATGAATTTCAGAAACTGAAACTCCCTCGCATGTCAAAAAACGACTTACTGCTCTCTGCTCCTGTTTCGTTGATTTCATTTTGTTGTTTGGACGAAGCGATCACTCGCAGAGCTTCGAAGCGTGAGCTATCGTTCTTTCCCACATGATGCAACACTTGCAACCTATTGTTCAATTTCCACGTGGGGTTTCGCAATTGTTGAAAACAAAAACTTATAATCCTACACGTCGTCTTTTTTTTCCCCACACAAATTTTCGTTTTCATTTGTACGACCCTTATAGTTTTTGAAGCATTAAGCTCTAAATCAGGATACTCTAACATGCCAAATATTTGCCTATTACATTTGTAGTGCTTAATGCTTGAACTAGAATTAAGAACGACTAAAAATCAAAAATTTATTTATTAAATATAATAATTTATATACTATTAAAAACTTGAGGCCTTGCTAAAAGGGTGTGAAAGAAAAATGGTGGTTATTTTGATTGCTAATATAGGTTTTTTTCTTTTTTTTTTTTTAAACTTGTAAATTAAATAACTTTAATGCATTCTACGCAGAGACCTGTGAAGTGTGAATATAGTTCTCTATTGTGATGTCACAATAGAGAAGTATATTCACACAAAAATTTTTGAATTTTTTTTTATCAGTGTATGAAGAGCTTAAATTTTAATGATGCAGATGAAGTTGACAAGAAAAATTTTATAATTAATTTTATAGGTAAGACTGGTCCAGAACACAAAATTTACAACTGTATAAGACTATAAAGTGTAAAAATTTACAGGTATTTATTGTTAATTAGGATAATCATCCTCAACCAATGGAATAAAGTTTTTCGACAATTGAAATGTTTGTGTAATTGTTACTTACTTGACTTAACTCATTTGTACAAAATCTACTTCCTTTTTAGGGAAGTAATACATCCTTCCAGATCACTTGGTGATGGGAGGACTAATCCAAGAAATGTTATACAGGGTGATTCAGTCAATTTCTGACCATTTCAGTACTATTATTTATTGACCCAT
>JAHWFO010004191.1:207366-224542 GCA_023313115.1 Rhysida immarginata
CTGACTGGAGCAAGTGTATATCTTTCTCTCCTTCTGACTGGAGCAAGGTGTGTTTTTCTCTCCTTCTTACTGGAGTCTCAGGTTTTGCTGTAAGCAAATATATAAGCATATCCATATCATTTGCCCTCTAAATTGCGCCCCCCCCCCCCCCAAGTATTCCATCCAGTTAAGAAAATCCAATTCTTCAAAACAATTTTATAATTGAATTATGGCTAATTCAATCTGGAGTTATTTCCTTAAATTATCAATTCATGCCAAGCCAGTAAGCTTTGCATCAAAGAATACAATATTTTAAATTATTTGTCTAGTCGACCTTTATTTTCTATTAAGGCAAATTATCACAGTTACTTCTCTATTATGATGCACAGTGTCTGTGTAAAATAAGTTAAATTATAAGTTATTTAATTTGTAAGGTGAAAACGCTCTATTAGCAATCAAAATATCACCATTTTTCTTTCACAACATCGCCATTTTATTATCTCCTGTGCCAGATAAAATAATACTCACTTGATAAAGCAATGTCTTTGCACTTAATTCATTAATTAAAAAACTAATTAAATTTTAGTCTCTCTCAGACAGACAAAATTTATGCAACATTTATTCCGAAATGTACATACTTTGATGTGGTAAAAATTATGTAGATTAGTAACAGAGCTAAGAATTTTTTTCCTCAAATGTTTCTAAAAGTGGCATCTTGGAAATGTCATTTACGTGAAATTTTCCAAAACTGACATTTTATTTCTTGAACTATTGATCCTAGAGAGGAAAAATTTTACATGAACTTGGTGGTAGAAACAAGACAACAAAAAAAAAAAAAAAAAAAAAAAAAATTCTACCTGAAAATCTGATATGGAATCGCTTTGTGTCCTGTCAAAGAGCTACACAGGCTTCATTGATACGTTCTTCCGAATCCTTGATGTCATTAACCAGAGTAGCGTACACCACAGATCAAAGCCCAGTGGATTAAGGTCATGAGACCGGGCAGGCTAATGCACTGGCGTCGACGCGCGATCCACTTCATGGGAAGGTGTCAGCCATAAACACCCCTATACAAGTCATGCTGGTGTGAATGAAAACTAGCGACATCTGTTATTCGGTAACAGCACTTTGTAGGATATACAAGGTGTTTCTAAATTATCTCCCGTGTTATAAATGTTTGTTACTCAAAAACTTTTACAGATTTTACCTTGGGGGTGACTTGAGCGATTATTTCAGTTGTTCTGTTCTTGAAAGTTTCAATGTCATCAACGTTGGTCTTGTACACTCACATATCCCCAGAAGAAAATATCCCCATCCCTTCCAATCCATAGTCCTGGAAAGTTTGTATCAAGGCACTGCCTAAATTGCAGGCCTCAGTGAGGAGGTGCTCCATCTTGTTAGTAGACTACGTTGGGCTGCAGTTCTTCCATCTGTGGAATTTGGTAGTTCTAGATATGTCAATTTTGATGAATCCAATGAATAGGAAGTTGTGGATGGCCTATCCAATGGTGCACTTTTCATCATCCCAAATATGCAAATTAAGACACATTCAAAATTTATCTCAAAAACCGTAAGGGATAGAGAAAAAAACCCAATTACAAACTTGTTCAGCATAAAAAGCAAACAAAACAGAAAAAAATCATCCAAATCGGACCAACGGTTCCCAAAAAAATTTAATTGGATGATTTTTTTTGTTGTTGTTGTTGTTTTGTTTGTTTTTTTTATGCTGAACAAGTTTGCAATTGGGTTTTTTTCTCTATCCCTTACGGTTTTTGAGATAAATTTTGAATGTGTCCTAATTTGCATATTTGGGATGATGAAAAGTGCACCATGGGATAGGCCACCCACAACTTCCTATTCATTGGATTCATCAAAATTGACATATCTGCTTCGGTTCAAAAAATAAAAGGGGGGTTCAGACTTTGTATTCACCCTGTATATCAAAATTGAAACTAGCCAATACTTGGATAAATGAAACACAAAAGGACATAGAAGAATTACAAATTTCACAAGCAGACATACAAAAACGTACACCACATAAAACCAAGTTGGAACAATCAAAAGGCTTTCGGGAAAAAAATGAAGAATTAAAACTGTGCATTTTGGACTCGGGAAAGGAATAATAAGGAGTTGAAAAGAACTTAGTCCATTGCGGCTTATTCACAGGGTGCGTACGGGTCCTTAAAAGTCATGAAAGTCATGAATTATCATTAATTTTGAGTGGTCATAAAATGGTCCTTATAAAGTCATGGATTCAGAGTGATTTTTGGTAAAAGTCATGAATTTTTTAAATTAACAACTGACAATGTTAACTGTTACAAAAAAATTTATTTTTTTTTGTTAATTTAACACCATACATTCATCATTTCACTATCACCTTTTAGCTTTTTGCATCGCCTTTTCCAGTTATGCTTAAGCCTAAAGACAATCACATGTTGTCCTCATCATAAAAAAATGCCAGGAAAATGCATGTTCAACAAGTTGTAGTTGCTAAATTCAAAATATAAGGACTGGTTAGAGGAAGGAAGTGATAAGTTGAAGGCCAAATGTAATCCCTATATGAAAGAAATATCAAGTAGTAACCAAGGAGTTGCTGTATTGAACGTGCACTTGAATGGTACGAATCATCAGCTTCGTAGCAACTTTCAATATTCCACTTCGAAAAGTTTTCTGGCAAATTCCTTACTGAAACGTGATCCCAAAACGCTTCTATCTGAACCTGTGCATACTTTACTCCCTGATTCTAATTCTGTAGTCTCTAGTATTCCTGATGCTCAACCCTCAACCTCAAATAATGTAAGTGTACAGGGCTCGGACTTGTCCTGAATTTCCTGAAATTCCTAATTTTTATTATTTCAGAATTATTTTTATCAAGATTTTGTTGAAGTATAAGTATGATCAAACTCTGTATGAACAGCAAGTATAGCTTGTGCTGGATTCTGAAGAGATACTGTGATTTGATTTATCTCATTAACAGTAGGTCTGTTTAAGTCTACTTCCCTGAGGATTATCTTTCTCTTGGTGGAAAAGAAATTTTCTGGGGAGAGATTTTTTGGCATATGTTTATATTTTTCTTTACTAAAAAAAATTTTTTTGTTCAGAATTGTAATAGCAGCATCTAGGTGATTGGCAAGCTTTCTGTATTCATCAGTGTTAAGCGAAAATGAATTTGCAGTCGATCCATCAAGTACTTAATCTTGTTAATGATATCTTGATTCTCTTTGTAAACATCTATTTGATTGTTGCTGACCAGGAATCCAGTCCCTCTGATGCTCTCCTGCCACCCTCACTCTTTACATCCCCCCTTCCCTACCCTTCTCTTTGCCACATTAACAGTAAATAAAATAACAGTAAAATTAAATGATTTACGGAATAGACTTTCAAAATTACAAAAGAAAATTTCTGAATAATAAGTTATAGAAATAACTTGAATATCTTTGCGAATTGTTGATATCCATTTAAATTGTAACTAGGATGTTATTATAATGTATATTACGAAATTAAAGTAAAAATTTTTCATATATATTAAAATAATAAATTCTTGCAATAACAAAAACAGAAAATCAATCACTGATTAAATCATACAAGTTAAAATTTCAAATGCTCTAGCTGTAATCCATACTTTTAAGATTCTTTGTTCCGAATTCCTGACCATATAAGCTTCGCTTTATTGCAAACTAAAAATTGTCCTGAAATTTTACTTTTCTCTGGTCCTGAAAAAATTTTATAATGCTCCGACCCCTGAAGTGTAGTGATTTAAGAAAAAGTGCTTTAGAATAGCATAATTTATCATATCCATTTTTATAGGAATTAGAGAATGATTGTTTATAGGCCTATTTGTTTTTTCTTTTTCTTTTTCTTTTTTTTTTTTTTTTTTAGTCCAATACTACTTTTATAACTCCATTAACCGAGAAAATGGAAATGAAGTGGAGAGCAGAAATTTTGTGGACATTGAAAACTGTTCATTCAAAGCATTCGTATAAAAGTTGTAATGGAATTGGCGAATTGTTTGCTCAAATGTTTCCTGATAGTGGAATAGCAAAAGAATTTTCTTGTGAAAAAAAAAAAAGTGCTTACTTAGCTTGTTAATGGAATTACACCACACATTCATTCATTATTCCTTGAAGATGTTAGATCATCAAATTATTTTGTGCTTCTGTTTGATGAATCGTTTAATGTTAAGTCTCAATCAAAGCAGTTGGATTTACATGTGAGATTTTATTGTGAAAACATGCATTTGGGTTAGGTCTCATTATTTCGGTTCTGCATTTCTAGGTTATTCTAAAGCATCTGATTTGTTGTTGCATTTCAAAGAGTTAACAAAAAAATTAGATTTGAAAAAATTATTGCAGATATCGATGGATGGGCCTAACGTCAATTGGGCATTTTTCAGTAATTTTTTGAAAGACATTATCAGTGAAGTGGATAATGATTCTGAACCCATTAACATTGGAAGTTGTGGGTTACTTACTATTCATGGGGCATTCAAGTCAGGATGGTTAGCTGTAGATTGGGATATTGATAGCTTACTTCAAGCTTTGTACACTTTATTTAAAGATACACCAGCAAGGAGAGAAGATGTTGAGCATATCACAAATAGTGACGTGTATGCCTTGAAATATTGTGCCACTCGTTGGATTGAAAATGCGAAAGTTGTTACTCAAGCACTAGAGATATGGCCAAACATTGAAAAGTATGTGCAAAAATTAGAGAAACCATCAAAAGAATTCTCAGTTCCCAAAACAAAATCATTTGAAATGATAAAAGCAGCAACTAAAGATTCAACAACAATTGTAAAATTTTATTTTTATCTAAGTTTAGCTAATGTCTTTACAGAGTTTTTAACAAAGTTCCAAACTGATAAGCCTGTTTTACCATTTATATCTTTCTACTTAGAGAAACTTATTCAAAATCTCATGAGAAAAGTTGTAAAGAAGGATGTGCTAAGCAATGCAGATTCAGTCATAAAACTTATGAAAATTGATATTAAAAGACTCAAGTTTGTTGTTACCTTTTAAAGAAATAGACATTGGTTTTATGGCTGAAAAGTTACTTCATGAAAAGAATGTTTTTGGAAATATTTCTCAGGAAGATGTTATGTCTTTTAAAATGCAGTGTGGTAGGATCATTACAAAAATTATAGGAAAAATTCTAGAAAAATGTCCATTAAATTTTTCTCTCGTTAGAATGTGACTTGTCTCTCACCTTGCCAAATGGCTTCATCAAAAAGTTGTATCAAACAGTTTAAAATTGTTATTAATATTTTAAATAACCATAAATTTGTAAAAGACAAATTGTGATAAGGTCATTGCACAGTATTGTGAATTTATGGAGAAAATAGTTGTTGCCAACCAAGGTAGTTTTTTAGAATTCAATGATTCAGAATCGAGGTTGTGTGTTTTTAAACAATTTATGATACCGGATTATGAACTTTTATGGCAAGTGGTAAAACTCATTTTATCTTTATCTCATGGCCAAGCCTCAGTGGAAAGAGATTTCTCTATTAACAAGGCATTATTGGTAGAAAATTTGAAAGAAACTTCTCAAAGGAGAATTTGTGACTTTATAAACCATTGCAGTGGTTTGATGAAAGTGCCAAGTACAAAATCATTGATTGTGTCTGCCCAAAGTGCACGTCAAAAATATTTTACAGCTCTAGAAGAGAAAAAAAAAAAAAAAAAAAACGTCTAAAAGTAAATGACAAAATGAAGACAATTTAGAAGTTGAAAAGTTGAACAGAAAAAAAATACGTTTAGAAAAAGACATTGAGTCACTCTTAAAATCTGCTGATGAAATGGCATTGTTGGCAGAGACCAAAAATGATTTATCTTATGTTGTGAAATCCAGTTCATTCAGAAATACTGTGAATGAAAAGAAGATTGAAATACAAAAAATTGAAAAAAACATAAAATCACTTGTAACCAAAGGTCATGAAAAATAAAAATTTTAGTAATGAAAAGTCATGAAAAAGTCATTAATTTCATTTTTTCAAAAGTAGTACGCACCCTGTATTCAACAACAATAACAACACCAATGACGACGACAAAATAAACCTCATTTGTCAAATGAATTTGAAGTAATTATCACCATTGAAGAAGGAACTGAAAATTGTAATTTGCATCCTGAAAACAATAAACAGTTTGCTTTGATCAACAGCTTCCAGATTTCTCTTGGCTCCTTAAGCCATGAATCTAACAATTTCTTTTATATGGTATCTGTGGTAGTGCATTTAAAAAAAAACTGACTGAATAAGCGTTCATTCCTTCGCAACAAGCTGAGCTTCACCGCTCAGCCTCATTTTCAATCAAGCATGAGCGTGGCCATAATCTCGCGCTTTCTCGTTTGAAAAAGTCCAATAGAGAATGGTTTGCACGCTTCAAAAGTCGAGCAGGACTTCACAGTTTGAAGATGATGGGGACAGGCTGCAGCTGCTGACGTGGAAGCTGCTTCTGCTTTTCCTGATATCTTCAAGCAACACATCAATGGAGGAGGTACAGTGCAAAGCAAGTTAAGAACTGAGACAGGATTGTTCTGGAAGCGAATGTCATCGCAGACCTTTATTGCAAGGGAGGAGAAACTGGCTCCTGGACACAAGGCTGCGAAGGATCTTATTACCGTTGTTTCGGGAGTCATTGCTGAGGGGGACCTGAAGTTCACATGTCGGAGAATTCCAAAGCATTGAAAGGCTTGGATGACTGCTGACGTGCGAGACATACATTGCACGTTCCTTATCACCGATGCTCACTCGTTATGCTGAGGCAAACAATTTACCTAACAAATTTTTGCTTTTGGCTGGCAATGCCCCAGGTTATCCAGACACCATGGCCAACTGTTGCTCCTAACATTGAGGTTATGTTCTTGCCAAAAAATACCATATCCCTTTTCCAGCCCATGGATCAGGGTGTCATTGCTACTTTCAAGACCCGTTATATGCTGCGTACAATGGATCAACTGCTGCGTGCCACTGACTGGCGTGAGCGGAAGACTAAGACATTCTGGCGGGGATACAACATCAAGAATGCCATTGACAACGTGGCTGCTGCTTGGGGTGAAGTCATGAGCTCAGCATTGAATGGCGCATGGAAAAAATGCATTAAGAGTGGATGCGAATTACCGAAGGTAAAAATCCTCGTCAGTGATGTCAGTCATTCTCATTTGCCTGGTTTTGACGACGTTGATGAGGAAGACTTAGAAAAACTGCTGGAGAATCATTGTGATGATCTCCGTACAGATGAGTTGCGTCAGCTGCATTAGCATGTCGACAAGGAGTCGGAAGAGGAGAAAGCCGAGGTTACACCTGCCAAGACCCTTACAGTTAAGAGCCTTCGGGAAATTTTTTAAACTGCACCAGAGTGCCATGGATTGCATTCAGGATTTGGACTCCGATGAATTGCGCAGTGCCACAATCGTGGAAGAAATGGAAAAGCGTTTGACACCATATCACCATCTTTATGATGAAATGAAAAATGCCTTTACACAGCCAAAACTGATGTCATTCTTCACACCGAAGAAACAAGACACAGAAGAACCAACTCCTTCCACAAGTGACATGTAGGAAGTCATACGTACATTCTGTATGTTCCTGTACATTTGTATTATCATTATTATTTTACTGTAGTTCTTAATTGTGTTGCATGAGAAATAAAAATTTTCTGGTTTTTCCGTAGGAAATGTGGTTCCCCTCTCTCTCTCTCTCTCTCTCTCTCTCTCTCTCTCTCTCCATTTTTGAATGGCTAGAACACATTCATGTGGACACCATGTTCAATTCGCTTCGACTTACAACGGACTTTCGAGAATGCAACCCTGTCGTAAATCGGGTATGCATGGTCGGCATCATGCTATGTATCTTTGATGTTGAGGTTACCTGCATTGTCAACTATCTGCTATCTGTGGCTGATGTTCAGCAATCTTTTGAAATTGGCATTAAATTTTTATGTTAATGCTAATTTTAGGGAAACGAATTATTGCCTAAAATACTTTAAGGTATCCTGCATAAAGTCAACAAGTGAAAATTTCATATCACTTGACCTATTAACACATAATTACATGTATATTATAAAACTTCAAGATTTTGTTGAAAATTTTCTATTCTGCTTCCTCCTTGTGACCGAATCTTAAAAAACATTGTATAACTTATCTATGATGCCGCTATGAGTGGATTATTTCATTTTTTTTTTTTTTTTTTTTTTTGTCTGTTAACTGACAGCCAGTCAAGACATTACCTGTTTTGACTTCCACCAATCATAACAAAGGAAATGATAATGCTTCTTATTGGATAGTTTAAATTTGCAAATTGTGAAAAGTCTTAAATGTTAAAACGTAAGCAAAAACCTGGAATTTGATTATACAGGGTGTTTATGAATTCAATTGCCAGACTTGGAGAGGTGGTAGGGAAGGTCAAAACTAACAACTATTCAGAATACCATTTTCTCCACAAAAACGTAAAAGAGTTAAAAAGGTGTAAAGATCCCGAGCAACCTCTGTGAATGCTGCACTGCACAACACCCGCAGAGCTGCATGCAAAGCAGGAAATTGGCAACGAAAGCACTAATTGGTGAATCAGAACCCACGGGTGATCACATTCCTCATCGAGGGGACTAGGCAGAGTTCGTGAAGTACATACAAGCAGAAGGACCAAACCTGCAAATATCTCAACATGAATGAGTTCAAATACGAAGAGATGGCAGACATGCATCTGTTGTACGGCAGGCTTATGGCAATGCACGAGAAGCTGCAAGGCTCTACCACGAGAGGTTTCCTCGTAGACGACCTCTTTGTCGTGATTGACCGGCGCTTACGGGAAACTGGACAATTTCTAGCCAGCAGGCATGATGCTGGTTCTCCAAGGACTCTGCGAACACGACATGTCGAAAAGGACATGGTGCAAAGATTTGCAGATAACCCATCCACAAGCACCCGTGCAGTTGCACATATGGGCATCAATCACACGACTGTATGGCTCATTCTACATGAGCACCGACAACATCCTTATCACAAAACAGAAAGTTCAGGCTTTGCGACGTGGAGACTATGTACCACGTGTGGAATTTTCTGAATGCTATCTTCAGAGTTACTAACAATCCTGCATTCGGCACAGTTGTGTTATTTTCGGCTGAAGCACAATTCAACAAGGAGGGCATGTTCAGCTGTCACAACAGCCATAGTTGTGATGAACATAATTCATGCCACACACATCTCCAGCCATCAGGAACTCTTTCATGTCAACATTTGGGCTGGAATTCTACATGATCAGATTATCGGACCGCATGTACTACCTCCAAACCTGAATGGAGAGCATTACCTCACATTTCTTCTAAGATATCCTGCCTGGACTGGTGGAAGATGTCTTTGAAAGTCAGATGGCAGATGTGGTTGCAGCACGATGGAGCACCAGTACATTTTACCCAGGCTATGCGCGAGTTTCTCGATCAAACCTTCCCTCAACGTTGGATAGATAGAGGTGGCCCCATTAACTGGCCACCAATATCACCGGATTTAATGCCACTGCACTTTTTCTTATGGGGTCATTTGAAAAGCCTGGTTTATGTTACTCCAGTAGCCAGTGTTGATGAGCTGAGAGCAAGAATCTTTGACGCTTGCAGAGAGATTCAGCAAAGACCAGAAGTGTTTGAGAGAGTGCAACAGAACATGCAACGGAGATGCACATCTTGCATTACAGCCCAAGATCGCCACTTCGAACAGTTGCTGCAATTGTTCAATGTAGCGTTGTAATAGCAGTTTCTGCATCTGAACAAATAAATTGTCCGGAGCTGCATGTCATAATTCGCCAATTAATGCTTTTATTGCTAATTTCCTGCTTTGCATGCAGCATTCACAGGGGTTGGTCGGGATCTTTACACCTTTTTAACTAGTTTACAAAGTTTTTGTGAGAAAAATGGTATTCGGCATAGTTGTTAGTTTTGACCTTCCCTACCACCTCTCCAAGTGTGGCAATGGAATTCATAAACACTGTATATTTCAGATCATTATTTTAATTTTTATTGTTAAAATGTGCAATAAATATTGGGAAATAGAGAGGTCCATAATTTATACATAAGTTTAGTAAAAATTCTAAATTTACACTGACATTCTTTCTAATCTGCTCTTATATTAAATTTTTAAAAATGAAGTCAGTGTTTGATAGAAAGGCTTATGCTATAATACAGTATGATTATTACAGACAGTACTAGATGTTTATGCAGTGTATATTAAACAATTCCTTGATGTTTTAATTGAGATGTACTTTTTTTTTTTGCCAGGCATTCCTGTAGAAATAGGAGGTTTTAGAAAGTTCTAACAAAAACTCTATTAAAAAAAAAAATAGGGTTGCTTAAGGCCCGGATTCACAAAAGCGTCGTCAGCGATTTATCGACAATATTTCGTCGTTATGGCATCTAACATCATTTATTGCTGTTCACAAAACCTGTCGCAAGCAAAAACATCGTCAATTAGCTTCGTTAAATAATGACAGAGCAATGTTGCAGAATGTTTAAAATGGCAGAAGGCTTGCACACGATGAAGAAAGACTTATTCTTGTGTTTTGATTATCGTGACTCTGCATTGATGAAATATCAGTAATTGAACATATTCGATACTGTAGATTTTCTAGGGATGTGATTTTTCAATCGACGAGAGGCTCAGTCGATATATAAATGGAAGAGCATTTTGGAGAACTTGTTCAATAGTTTCCCCCGTCTCAGGCAAACTGTGTTGAGTTTCGCATAAATTTCTATCAAATGCTTTTTTATCAGCACTTGATATTTTCATAAAATTAATTTCAAATTTTGAACACTTGATATTTTCTAGAAAGATTCTTTTATTTATTTATTTATTTATTTATTTATTTATTTATTTATAGTCATCAAGTGCAATTCTGAAGAAGTAAATTGTTGCTTTCGAACTTTCTTTATTTTCCTGTAGTCTGGATTCTTATTGGCTGTTTTCAAGCAACCAAAGACATCACTTCCGTACTCTCGAAATCGGACTACAATTTTCTCGTCGTTACGTTTAAGAAGGCTACCGATGCATAATGTGAATTGCATTTAATATAAATCGTAAAATTGATAAATTTACCGACATCGTTACTATACAGCGTCGTTAATAAAGACATTTTTGTGAATCTGGGCCTAAGCTTGTACAAATAGTACTTATTGTACTTTGATCATTTAAAAGCTGCTTATTTATTTTCTTTACAGATATCTGAATTTGGTAAAGAGTGTGCATCAAAATGGAATGTTATGACAGATAAAGAAAAGGAGCCCTTTGTAGCATTGGCAAACCATGACAAACAAAGATATGCTCAAGAGGTGGTGTATGACATGTTTTTGCTTCCTTTAAAATTGAAACTTACAGGGTGACCTAAAAAGGACTACTTTTTTTTTATTTTTTTATTTTTTTAAATGATATAGCAGGCAAATTGTGACAGTGATTGAAGTTATTTTTCCAGGAAATTAATGTCTGAGGTCAGGAATTTGTTTTGGTATGTATACTTGTGATTTGCACACGGATATTTTTGGACTTCGCATAATGACATTTCTTAATGGCCTATACGTTTGGTGCAAACATGGCCGTCCCTGGATGTCCAACGATGCCTTCCAACTCATCCCGAACACTACTGGTTCATGTAAATTTCTCGTACAAATGTTTTGCTGTATTTGCATGAGTTGGCAAGCATCGTTGGACGTTCGCTGTTGCCCACGATGGCACTAAACATGCAGGCCATTAAGAATATCATGCACAGTCTAAAAAATTCGGTCTGCAAAACACAAGGAAAAATACCAAAACAAATTCTTCACCTCACAAATGGATCTCCTGCAAGGATAACTTCAATAATTGTCCAGTTACCTGCTATTTCATTCTAAAAACCAGTGATGTGCACTAACTACTTTAGAGGTAGTTCAACTACTAACTATTTTAAAAATTAGTAATTACAATTACATGTACTTTACAATTACTTTTTTAATGAAGTAGTTATAACTACATACTTAACTACTGCAAAAAAGTTAACTACTTTTACAATTACTTTATTATTTATCCACTTCCCTAATAAACTTTAAAAATTTTAATAGATTATACAGTAAGCTTTATTGACTTTATTACTTTTTATAATAATTTCTAATTTCTAAGGAAAATTATAAAAGGAATCTCATTTTATAACGAATTTTATAATACCGGTAATTTACAGTTACATTTTAAAGAAGAACTCTATGGTGATATACAACTGTATTTAAATCAAAAGATTAGTGATTAAAAACCAGTTAACATCATAGCATATGTAAATTGTTTTAATTAGAACTCAAAATGTGTGAAAAAACGAAAATTCCGAAAGCAGTTTACAGTAGTGGGGTGTCCATCTTGGTGATGTCAACGGGGTCATAAACTGTTTCACAGTAAAATCTTGTCTGTGAGATTAATAAAATTAATTTTATTATATTTTTTTTTTGTTTTGTATGTATTGATGATTAATTTCATCATGTAATTTATACTGTGAAACAAAACCATGATTCCGTTGACGTCACTAAGATCGATGCCCACAATTGGAAATTGTGTTCAGAATTTTCGTTTTTTCACATAATTTAGGGTTTGAATTTAAAAATTTTAAATATGCTACGATATTATTAATGCGCTAATCTTTCGATTTAAATAAAGTTGTAGTGATCGTAGAATTGTCCTTTAATACAAAAATAATAATTAATTTCACCAAAAGTACTTAATCATTCATTATCTTTAAAAAAAGGTCCTTAAAATCACCATTTTTTCAAACCAGGGATTTATCTAAGGCCAATTTGGTACAGTTTAAGGGTACCTTCACAAAATTACTTTGATCGGAAACTGTATCTTCACAAAATTTTAACTCGTGTTTATCAACTTATTACCTTCAAAAATGGGCGTTCATCAATGTACATGTACATAATGTCAATTCAAATATAAAATTTTTTTTTTTTAAATTAAACCCAGTGTTGTATATTTTTTTTGTTAAAAGTTTTCACAAAAATCTAGGTTATTTTCACAAAAATGGGTATGGATTTTGAAATTGTAGATAGACTCCTGCAAACATTTCATCTGATAATTTACATCTTGGTGTCAGGATTTGACTGGCTACACTAAATAAATGCTCCAGAGCAGCACTACTTGGCAATGACTAATTAAATTTTAAAAATCCATGTTTTCATATTTGGATAATTTTGTAGTGTCATGATGCAAGTTTCTTTTGAATGTAATATTCTACTTCCTCTTCAATCCCATTTTGTATTGAATTGAAGGGTTGCCTGCAGTAAGCAGGTAAGTCGAAAAAAGTGATTTCAAGAAAATTGCACTTGAAACATTTACACTAAAATTAATCTTGAATGAATAGTAAGAAATTAATACTGTTTGTATATTTTTTTGTTCCATGTAATCTGTTTACACAGTAAAAGTACAGTTTATTTTTGTCAATATATATTTTTGTAATGTTTGATTTTATTAAAACATACATACCTGGTTATTGCATGAACAAACTATGCACATTACTGGATATAAATATTTTTCTTATTATGCAAACATACTGCTATTACTTACTTCAGGGAGTTTGACAAAGCAAATTATTATAATTTTAGTTTAGTTTATTTATGCATCAAATAATAAGTACAAATAATCAGGTCACATGGAAACTATGTACATTTTAAGTTTAGTGCATTGTTGCATTGGAGGACATCATTAGAAATTGTCTTTTTTTCTTGCTGATTTTTACTCCTTCCACAGGAGGCAAGGGTAAACAGGTCTTCGTAAAGTCAAATGAACAGTGGCAAGGATAAGAGTAGCCTACGCCTTCATTGTAAGTCTCGTAAATACGAACTGTCTGGATTGTATTTGATTTGAACTGCTTTGGTTATCCTTATTCTGGTGCATCTTTCAACTTTTCCCTTTAATGCCATCTCGTAATCTCCCAAAATGCCTTGTTTCGACCCATCTACCATAATAAAATGGTTTTGTCTACTCTCTCTGACAATATCAATGTATTCTTGAGGAGTTTCCACAGATTCTGTTTTTTTTTTAATGGTTTGGAATATAGGGAAGTTCCGATCGCAGGCACAGTAAGAATGTCCTTTAACTGGGAACAAATGGATGATATCCAAGTTCAGGGCTTTGGACAACATGCACAGAAAGTTAAGCACTGTATAGTTTTTGTTCTGTCCACTACATGCGTCAGACAGGAGAACTATGAATTTGGTTAGCGGTTTCAGCTCCTTTTTTATCACATAATGTAGATAACTACAGTGTTCGCTCCTTTCTTTAAAGTTCTTTCTAGCATATAAAACATGTAAGATTCTCCAGAACCATGAACATGTGCGTTAAACATGAATAACCACAGTAGCTGTTTGTAAAATTGATCAGTGACGGGTATTTTGGGGAGGGGCATGTTCTGCGCATAATCAAATTCCAATACAAGTGATTGCTTACTTTCTGTAGATTCGGCTAAGAACTTTGTCTTCAGTTCCATGTATCTCTTAACTTTTCTTTTATGCAAGTTTAATTCCGTATCGCTTATGACACCACTGCTATTCTCCGCTTCATAGCACAGATTACAAACATCCATTCGTGGCAAACTGAATGAGAAGTCAACGTAATGAATGAAGTAGTTTGCATATGTGCTGTAGGCCAGTGGCGGCTTTTCAACAATACCAGTTACACTGTAGGAGTAATCACAAAATAAATATTTGAGAGGATTTTGCAAATAAATTACAAGCTTCGCAAATTTAAGGTAGGATTGAGAAAATAGTTGAGTTTTGTATCTTTGAGACTGTAGTGAGACTTGCTGTGCGGCATTGTTTTGCAGTGCTGAACAATCAGTTCTCTAACGTCACTTGGTAATGACTTTGGGCGATTTTTATGCTTCCCCCTGTTGTCATGTAATGGAATGTTGTCCCGTATTTTGTTCTGGATCCCCTCGATCCTACTTTTGTCTACTTAGAATAAGCTTACAAAGAAATTTTTACGAACTTCAATGCTTTATCCGGTAACACTAACTGAATACTTCCATGAAAAGGCTTTTGGCTTCACAACATTTCAACATTGCACTTGAGGGATGACTCCTTTCATGGACCCGGATATCATTAAATTTTGTGATAATCAGATAGTTGCCAAAATGAATCAAAGAGTACTTTGTTGCCTTTCGCTAATCTTCCCAAAGCATTGACCTTAAGAAATGCATTTTAAAATTGGCAGAAATGACTTGATCGTAACCATCATTCCCTTTGCTGTTGTGTATTCCTTTTCCTATAATAAATAATGAAATCAGATTATTAGCCATAGTAGACAACAGATTAATAACATTATTATCCGGTTAATAATTAATATCTACCTATCATCTGCAAATCAGTATTAGACTAATAAAATAATTCATAACTGTAATGAGCAGGACAACCTACCTTGTTTCTACATCGTTTCAATACGTTTCGCTGGCAAAAATCCTCATTTTTTTAACATTTTTGTCCTAATCGTTTTTCCTTTTCAAGTTTCCTGTCATCATCTGAATCCAATGGTATATTTGTGGTGTCCATTTTGGTGATGAATGCGATTTTTACCTTTGAAAATGCTAAGTCGCGTGTCTGCTGCGTTTGCTACTCGCCATGGACAGTGCGCCACCTATTGTCATTGTGCGCAGTTATTTGTTCGAGTTTTTCTCAGCCAAAAAACGCGGGAGGGTTATGCATTAAATGCAATTACAAGATAAAAATTCAGCAGCTACTGGTAGCAGTTCCACTAAAAGCCAGGTAACTGCACTTACCTGATTATTGCAGGTAACCCTTCAATTATCTGTCTCATGATTGTTTAAAAAAGCTAAACAAAGTTATCTTTGAGATTAGATAGGCCAGAGACATTTTCAGTGGCTTTTGTTAAAAATCCATCCTATCTATTTTCATAGTTTTGAAGCTCAGCTTTAGCATTTTGAAGATTTCTTAAGAACTCCTCCTTCATGTCTAATTTTTCACTTAAAGGCGCACACATTTTAAATTTCGGAATTAAAATTGTTGCTAGGTTATAGTCATTGCTTTTCAATATATCTCCAAACCTCTCATCCAAACTTCTTAGAATATCAATGAGTGGAATAACTAATTTATGCTGAAATTTGTTAATTTTCTTTAACTTTTCTTTTATTCCAATGATGGTTGAATGACATAACTTAAGTAGCATTCTCTTTCACCTTGTAATTGCTTCATTCCAGCAGGAAAAGGTTGCATAACTTTGACATACGACAGTAAAAATGCCATATCAGCTTCTGTCATTGCTTTGGCTTTTAATTGCATCTTCTGACTGCATTCACGCAGATTCTCTATACCACTGTCACAAACTTGAACAGCAACAAAGTCTGATGACCATCTTGTCTATGTAGGATTTATGAAAGTTGATTTTGTTATTTCATATACAATGTCAGACGTTTTGGAGCTTCTATGAACTGCATTAGAAAAGCCCTGTACCTTACCCATAGCAGTCATATGCACTTCTGTACGCAGCATTTGATTGCATCCTTCGTGCATCAACTGATGCTGTCAAATTCAATAAGTGATTGGCACATTTTTTTCGTGGTGGAAGAATTGAAGCTACATTGATATCAGTTCATTACTAAGTAACTCAGAAATTATTTTCACACTCAGTAAATTCATTTTCCTCTATTGTATCATTATCATCAATATTAGGTACCATGCTAAGATTGACATTGTCTTTACCAAAGAGCCAGAATGGTTTCACAAAATTTGCAGCATTGTCAGTAATGCAGTCTTGAAGTTTGTCAAGCACATTGTATTCAAAAAATATTTGTGCCCGCATTTCAGCTATTTTTTTCTGCTGCATGTTCAAATTTGAACCTTGACATGCTAGAACAAATCCTTTTTTCTGAAGGCTATCCTGATCGATAAAATGTACTGTGACCCCAACATATGATCTATGATGGCAAGTCCACAAATCTACTGTTGAAGAGATCCATGTAGATGCAGCTAGAGCTTTGATAATTTTTCCCTTAAAAATAGAAAATAACTCTGTGATACTTCTAGAAACATGTCTTCGACTAGGTGGTGTTGGCTAAACACAGATTAAAAACGCACCCAAAAAATCTGTTTTTACTTTGTGTGGGGCTAAAGCTCTTTTAAATAGGTGGAAACTGGATATGGGCAGTGTGTTACTGGTGTCAGGGGATTAAGGGAAACCTCTCCCCCCCCCC
>JAHWFO010004191.1:230827-244469 GCA_023313115.1 Rhysida immarginata
CGAGCAATCCACTCTCAATATGCCATCATTCACCGAACTTTGTCACAGGTTGTATTAAAATAATGTAAATTAAAATTCATTATACAGTGGGCACTGCTTGATGTGATCACTTTGGAACCAAGCCAAAGTGATAACAATAACCAACTGATAACAATAGCCGAAATTGAAGAAAGATGCAGTAGAAGAAAAAAATCCAAAATTACAGTCTTTATTATTATTTCATTTGTTTCTTGTAATCGTGTAGTAGAATAAAGTACTTTAATTGTAATGTAAGTACATGTACTTTTATTAAGAATCATTTAATTTTGGTTTAGAAAATCATCTATTTTCATTTCTTTAGTACAATTTTTGCAGAGAAGGTCATCAATGGATTTTTCATATTAATATTGCTTTGTAAAGTCTTCTGATCCATGTCTTACACCCACCTGTAAAATTCGTAGAGTTTCTCTCATTTGAGCAATTGTTGGCGGTGTTTCAGTCTCCATTTTTTCTTCACCACTTTCATGTTCTGTTCGGTCCTTTGTGTCTCTCACAATTTAACAAATGTCAGATTCTGTCAATTCTAAAGCGAACTGTGTGTTGCTGTCACGTGGTCAGCACATGCGAACGGTAAAATAAAAACTAAACCCTTTTTTTTCCACATGGAATATTTTTAACCAGGAAGTGAACAAGTTTGAAGTACATGGGAAAAACTCAGACTTGCTTTCAAAATGATAACAATAAACGGAGTAGTGATCACAGCAAACGATGATTTTAACATGATCACTTATTAAGGCGGTTGGTAATTCTTGATTCGATAACATTAAACGAATGATAACATTAACCGTGATCACATTAAACGGCACCCACTGTATTCAATTTTCTTATACAAGATACTTCTTTCTACAATAAATCATCTCTTCTAAAAAACTGAACCTCATCTCGTACAACTTCAATGTGTCATTGGTAAACCGTATATTTTAATTTATTTAATTTTATCTAATTTTTTATTAAAAAATTTAAAGGAGAATTTCCACTTAATCTATTAATATAACTATTTTAAATTATTTCATTTCATCATTTTATTTTATTTAAAATTTACTTAAGATAAACAGCATACCGTAAATACTGTATTTAGCGCCGGACCTGAAATATCGGCCCGCCTGCATTAAGCGCCTGGGGGTCCGCTCAATTTTTGCAAATAAGCACCAGACCTTCAATAACCGCCCAGGTGCTTATTTTAGTTCATTTCGTGGATTTTTCTTCTCTTGCTGCTTTCTCACGGGAATGTTTGCTCTCCCAAATGCCACTGCTAAACCGGAAATTAGATACCAGCATGATTGTCTTCTAATTTCTTGCTTTTAAGTTTGGATTCAGTTAAGCAACATAGCTGATGAAAAATGAAAACTTCACAGTTATGGCGTCAATTTTAATCTCGTAACAGTAAAGTAGGCTGAAAACCATTCTACAGAGGCTACAGCCAAACAGTTTAGCATTGATGAAGGAGAAGGGCAAGAATTTTGCATAATAGTATCCATCACAGTTGTGCAGAATTTTATAAGCGCCGGACCTGTAATACCGGCCCGCCTGCATTAAGCGCCTGGGGGTCCGCTGAATTTTTGCAAATGAGCGCCAGGGCGCTTAATACAGTATTTACGGTATTTTAATTTGTATTCAAGATAGATAATATCTATAAAAAAAAAATTAGGATTAAATTATTTGCTTTTATTTACTTGTTTATTTACGTCTCCACAAAAAAGTGCAATCTACTTTTTCAAAAAAAAAATCATAATAAATTATAAAATTATATCATTGTATGCATTACACGGAACAGATTGTATTATCCTAAACAAATATCTTTTTTTGAGTCCTTTCTCCTTTTATTTGGTAGCCAGAAGTGCACCCCAGCATAAAGCAATATGTATCCATTACTTAGATGAAATTTCAGCATTCCAGGTTTTGTCAAAATTTTTAAAAATTTGTTTTTGTTATTAAACAGCTTCAGCCTCATAGCAAAACATGTAAGATCATGTGCTGCTTCTCACCCCGACTGTTTAGAGCGCTGCCCTGTCAACCAAAACTTTTGGGTCCCAAACTCTCCCATACCCCTCCCCCCACTGGATTTGCCAGACTTGGAGTAGAAGTGATTTTGGTTCTAGATAAAGTATGGACACTCCCTTGGCAGCAGCCATTTTTGTGCAAAGACAGTAAGCAGCATAAGGTTGCAACTTGTAAAATCTTTCCTTTTTCATGCATTTCTTATCTTATTTTATTTTTATTGCAATTTGGGATCATTATTAAGTTATGTTGGTCTATTCCAAATATTAATAATGTTGGCTATATCTTACTTTTAATTATTTCATATTTGCAGGCATATTTATAAATAAACAATAAAAATTAAATATAAAACATACATTTGCTTCCCAACTTTAGTGTTGTGTGATATTAAATGTGAAGCGGGAGGCGTAAAGCCCAGTGGCTTATCCCTTATGAGGACTTTTCTCGTAGGGCGGTAAATGCGGAGAGATATTCAGTAGAATAGCAGAGCGGGCATACATCAAGACGATGTAGAAAGCAGAGCGGGCACATCAAGAAGACGTAGACAAGTTGGTAGAATAAATAATTCTGACTTTATTCAGAAAAAGGAACAAAAGATAACTAAAAAATGCAACAAGATGACAACATGAACTCACGCTATAGTAACAAGGCACGAGAAATGAGCAGTGGGCATTATTACACGGTAACAATGCCCGAAGCAAGAGCTTGCGGCGTCAACAAGTATCTGTTTTTTAAAAATAAGGAAATTAATTTATAATTGAAGTGGAATTTGGATGAACAAATTTTTTAATAATATTGTCTTTTGGAAATAATGACTTATAGAAAAAATTTTTGATAACATCAGGATTAAGTAAATTTCTTCAAGATATCAATCAATCTGTAAATATTTTGTTTGTAATCAGCTGTATGTTCATGGGTTATTAGGACAATTTTTTTTTAGGAGACTACTTGTGTGAAATTATCATTTCATGGCTTTCCCTGAGTGAGACAGTCATGATGCAATATTGCCTCAATGGATGGATGTATCACTTATGCTGTACATGTATAAGATTTATTTTTGCCCATTTAGATATTAACAAAACTGTTTTCCATCAGTCATTATTTCCAAAAGAAAAAAAATTTACATTAAAAAATCCTTCGTCCAAGTTCTACTTCCTTTAAAAATTAATTTGCTTATTTTCAAAAGTTTACAAGCAAATGTATGTTTAAATTTAATTATCGTTCATGTACCTCAACTGTATCCTATATTAAACAATAATAAACAGCATTTTTTTATTTTTATTTTATTAAATTGCTTTAAAAAGTATTAAACTACACCAAAGCAAAAAAAAAATTTAATTTAAAAGATTTTAATTTTTTTTTTTTTTTTTTTTTTTTTTTTTTTTTTTTTTTTAAATAACAAATATTTGTGTGTTAATAATTTTATAGAACCATTCAGATGATAATAAACTGATATTGTTAAGAATATTGGTTATAAGCTCATGTTTAATAAGGAAATGCACATTGTTAAATTAGTTGTAATTTGTTTTTAATTTTTCACCTTACATGTTTTATAGCATTTCTCATACTTGATGCATTTCTAAATTAAATATATTTTAAATAATGGTTCTGTAGAGCCACGGCAATGAGCAAACATTTTAATACTTGAAGTTTAAAAGCTGTAATAAACAACATAAAATGGCATACTAAAAGTTATTGAAAATATGAAATGAAACATTATAGAACATCGTGTAATGTTAATGCAATGTTATACATGTATAATGATTACTGTAATTACATATATTAAGTTTATTCAAGACAAGTTTATTCACTTGTCTTATTTCAAGGCAAGTTTATTCCTTCTCTTATTTCAACTCTATTAACATTAGAATAATAAATGTTAATTGGAGTTATATTGTTTTATTGACCAATTATTCATATCAATTAGTGATCAATATTAGTTTAATTATAATAGAAAATGAAATTCAGATAAGGACTATAGATTTAACATGAAAACTGTGTTCAGTATATCTAAGATATCTTTTATAAAACATCCTAGCAGCATAACGATTTTAAAAATAATAATATAAAAATTATTTCCATTATTTATTCACTTCATTTATATTATGCAACAAATGTCATTGCATTTGCTTCACACAGCCTCGTTGATCCAGTTGTCACAATTGTTCTCGCCTAATTATAAGCATCAACTTGCTCTGTTCGTCGTTTCGCTTTCCTGAATGAATTGCAAATAGTCTGCCTCTAACAGCCCCTCAGCATTCGACAGCACAATACCCTGTCATTTTATTTTAAGAAGAAGAAGAAAAAAAAAAAAAATGAAAAAGCGTTGGAAAAGCAGAAACTTCATTACAAGCTAGCTTGACGCCTGCCTGAGCTTCCTCTTCTTTGCACAAAAGTGGCGACGGATCATCATGTGACTCAGCTGAGCCAATCATTACGACGCGTTGTCGGCAAATGACAGGGAAAAGAGTGACCATACTTTATCTATCTAGAACTTTACTGGACTTTAGAACACCAGATATGCAGGGTTCGCGCTTACTCGCAATTTACGCGTCAAATGGACATTTTTGCTAAAAATTGACTCGTGATTTTTTGAACAGCGAGTCAAAATTGGCTTGTTAAATTTTGGATATCATTGGCCCATATATTTCTCACCACATTTTAACCTCACATCATTTTGTCACATGCGGTCTTGTTTAAATTTCTAATTAACTATAGCAGTAACTATAGAGATTGTGGATGCATGTAAAATATGGAAGTTAAAAAGAATCTAAATTTTGACTCTCATATTCTGAAATATGACTCGCAGTTTTCAGGCTTGGGAATCAAATTGACTCGTAGATATTTTGGCCTAGCGCGAACCCAGATATGGAGAGTATTGACAATTGATTGAGGCAGCCGTTTTGCCCTCTTTTCAGAGCTGCTAATGCTGCTCTGGCAATAGTCATCTGATGCTCAAGTACTGCTTTTTCACTTCTTTCTCATATCACTGTTTGATTTAAATTTAATTATACCTTCTTTAAATTATATAATTACGCCTGCCCCTAACTCTTAATACTAAGTCTGTGCATGATACATTCTATTTCCTTCCTAGAATTTACATGTAATTTAGTTTTTCTGAATGGCTGAGCCACTGCTGCCGCCCAGGTTCAACACGCCGAACTTCGTCCGCAAGCTCTGCGGACGACGTGCGGCACTCAGCCGCTCGGCTCGAATTTTTTGTGAAACTGTTTGTGGTGTGGCTCTCCAGGCAGACACCGTGCCGTGCCCAGATCTGCTCGCTGCAAGGAATTTGTGAAACCTGCTTTAGAGAATCCCATGCCTCATTTGTCGCATTCGCTGAGGAAAAGAATGTCCATACTCTCCCTATCTAGTGCTGTACTGGACTCCCAATAGTACGTATTTGACTGGTGAGATTTCGGATAAGCAAAAGTTGAATCTCCCCCTTTACTTTAGCATTGGTGAAATAAAATGAGTAAGAATTAAACTCTGAAGAAATAAAACTGTTAAAGAATCCAGTATATTTATTAACCCTTTCACTGCGTAATTAAATTTTATTTTCATTCTTGAGAAGATGGAATTATCCACTTTTAGCAGCATAACAAGAAGTTTTTTAAACCCTGTGAGATGAATCAGATATCCACAGGTAGAGATAATGTAATTTTGTGTGGATATATCCACTTTACGCAGCAAAATGGTTAAGCTAGGGATCTCAGATTTTCAAAGCAAAAAAACTGGGACACTTAAAAAGTAAACTGAGAAATAATCACAATGTTAAACATTTTAAATTTTTAAGCTGCAGTTTTAATTTTTTGCTTACAGGCTCCATGCCTAAATGTTTTGTGTGTGCACTTTTATTCTACTAAACTTAATTTATTTATTTATTTATTTATTTATTTTTTTGCACTGTGGATATTGCCCTATTGAATCTGGCAATCTGTGATTCATATCTGAAAAACTCTGAGCGATTCAAGAGCTATCAGAGGCAAATCCTGGTAAAACATTATTTTTCACAAAGATGCCAATAGGCACGAAGTTCGGAAGAGGAAGGTGGTCGCAGGATTAGCGCATGAGAAGCAAGAGCAACAAAGAAGTTTTGACCTGTGCAATTTCCCGATTCAAGTTTTTCAATAAAAATCTTTCAGAACCAACCTTTTCGATTCTACTCAATAGATTTTTATGATCTTGGGCATTTTGGAAAGGTCTCAATCTAATGAAGACTTCAGTTTTTTTTTTTTTTTTTAGCAAAAGAAAAAATAGAGGATGAAAACAAACCGGTACTCGAATTCTAAATAAAGCGGTTATGTTTTTGTTTATATAAAATTAAATAATTACAAAAATATTTTAACCAAACTATTCTCTTGAAAAAACCCTGATCTTCGCAATGGTGCAAAGGAAACTGTTCTATCTTGAATGGCTTAGCTGTAAATGGTCCCATATGCAAAAGAAGAAAAATTTGCATATCTCCGTAAATAATGGGGCTAAAGGGTTTAGCTTGGTGTCGTTCTCTAAGTTAAAATGTGTAATTATGGAAAATTTCATTCAGATCTGATCATTAGCCTCCGATTTACTTTTTTCCCTATCTACTACCCTTAACACTGCAATGCCCGATGGAGTCAAAACAACTCATTTTCACACTTTAACTCGCAAGAAATTTGCTTCTATAACATTCAGAAGAAATTCCTCTGGTGACTTTTACTTATTTTAGGGCGTTAATATCTGGAGAAAATTTTGTTTTAGGGTTTTTTTTGGGTTTTTTTTGTTTTCAGAAATATTTCATGATTTACTTGCATGTCCGAGGAGCCAATGTGACTCCTTCATGTTAAATGCTTAGGTGAAGTTCTAAGTCTGCTGTCAAATCTAATAAGGTTGTTAGGTTCTATTTTGAATTATTCTACGAGTTCTGAAATTCTTGAGAACCTCATTTCAATTTAATTTTCAATAAGTTTCTCTTTCACTTTACAATAAGTTTCACTATCACTTTTTGAAGAAAGAAAGGAGAGGGGGGGGGGGAACTTTTGAAAAGTTTTAGTTTCACTATTCTAAACGAGTGGATTGAAAATCCAGCTTGAAATGGCCCTGAAAAGTGATGAAATGCTGTGTCTGCTGCGAGATATTCCGTCAGATCAATCAGAATTTGAGAACAGTGAAGATGAAACGGATGATGATACTTTGCAGTTTGAATTTTCCGAAAGCTCCGATTCTTCAAGTGATTGTGAACCACTGGGACAGGACGAAGATAGGCTACATTGATTTTTATCTGTCGTTTCCACACTTTTGAATTTAACTTCAAAACAAAAATATGACTATGAAATTGTTTTAGTACCCCAAAATCCGAGCTATCGACGCGTTCCTACAGTCGGCCAATCTTGAAAAGTCCAGAGGACGCTGTCATGTAAGCCCATGGTGTTGCTTGAGCTAATGATAAGCCCGTCCATGCCCTATGGACATTTCTTTGGGTCTTCCTTTGGGTAAGAAAGCAATGTCAAAAAATCGCTTCTGTGAGAAGTCACGATATTTGCGATTTGATTAGTTCTCGAAGATTGAATGCTGACCGATTTGCTTCGTTTTCTGTTGTATGGAACAGATTCATTGAAAACAGTTGTTGTGAATTTGCCAAAAACTAAGTAAACACTACAAAAGACTGGGGTTTGAGTGTGGAAATCTTAATTTTAATCAAGGAATTTATCAATATTTAAATCTATAAACAGTTAACAAACAAAAAGGGGGCCCCCTGCAACAATTCATATACAGGGTAGGGGACACATTAATATGACCACCTCTCCTTGAACATGGTAGAGGATGGAGAATCATTGTATATCATTAAAAGCTGACAACAGCAGACTTGTAGTAGCATCCGTTAACACAGCAATTGTCGCCGTCATGGGCAGAGCAAGTGACCTGTCAGACCTCCAAAAGGGGATGATCATTGGCTATCGGGCCAAAGGGGGGGGGGGCAGCATTTCAGAAACTGCCACCTTTGTGAACTGCTCTAAGGCTGCCATTGTGAAGGTGTACTGCGACTGGACGAACCAGACAGTTTCGAGCAACCGAAGAGGTAACTGCGGGTCCCCACGGGCCATCGATCCTAGAGGCGAGCGTCAGTTACAACGCCTGACCAAGACCAATCGGCGTGTCACTGTTGAGCAACTGACACAGCAAATGAACAGTGGGGCCACTAGGCGTTTCAGCACCAAGACAGTGCAACGATCCCTCTTGAGGCTCCGGATGGTAACAGCACCCATGTTGATGCCTGTGCATTGCCAAAAACGCCTCCAATTCACAATGGACTATCGCCATTGGACCTCGGCCGAGTGGCAAAGGGTTGCTTTCTCTGACGAGTCGTGGTTTCTGGTGAACAGAGTGGACGGACGATGGAGAATTCTCCGGGAAGCATCTGAGAACAGGCATCCTGACACCATCGCTGGCAGACGACAGGCTGGTGAGGGAGGTGTGACTGTTTGGGGGATGTTTTCGTTGTATGGTCTGAGTCCACAGATAACGCTGGAAGGTATACTGAATGCTGTTCGTTACCTGACGATCGTCGCAAACCAGGTACACCCCTTCATGTCGACAGTGTTTCCTCAGGGTGATGGCACCTTTCAACAGGACAATGCTCCCTGCCATACTGCCAAAATTGTCCACGACAGGTTGAGGAGCATGAGGATGAATTCAAGCTACTCTCATGGCCACCAAACTCCCGGACCTCAACTCCATTGAACATTTGTGGGACCATCTCGATCGCCATGTCCGCAAGCTGGACCTTCCACCACGCAAGGTGATGGAATTACGGGGTGTACTGATCGCCAAATGGTCCCAGATACCTGCAACCACCTTCCGAGGACTTATTGACTCTCTGCCACGTAGACTAGCTGCTGTGCTTGCCGCCAAAGGTGGATATTCCAGATACTAGCAGGTGGTCTATTAATGTGTCCTGACCCTGTATATAGCAAAAAGCAACATCAATAATAAACTAAGCACAATTCAAACAATAATCAGTTATATAACTTGCGTCTCACAACATCATATCTTATTACCTTGGACTGTGAATGGATTGACTCGCAGAGAAATGTACTACTCAAAAGTGTTGATTTGCAGCTCTGTTTGCTCAGTTTATTGGTGGTTACGGAATAGCACAAAATATTTTAACTAAATGTACGAGCATAAATGTAGAAGATGTGACTGTAGCCAGTGTGTTGTTGTTGGGGGAGGCTGTATAATGTCTGTCTCAAAAGTATAGAGACTTTGCAAAAGCTGTCACATTAGCACATCAGTAAATTTTTTGACCATACCAAATAACACTATGTATTCACACTGTGAACATGATTATTACATATTTTCAAAAATAAATAGCTTTTTGTTTTTTTACAAAAAAATATTTTGAAATAATCGGTACAAAAAAGTGTCTCAAAAGTATAGAGACTCACCTAAATAAACAACAATGTTCAAGCCATGTTAAAATAAAGTTACCATTGGACTTAATTACTTGGAACACACTATCTTTCATTGATGAGATCAGGTTTTGAAGACTTGGATCCAAATTAAACCAAACCATTTCGATTTCACTTTTCAATTCTGCAATGGAAGAGTACTGTCTACCATTTGCATAAATTTTGTGTCATCACTGCCCAAAGGTTCTCAATAGGATTCAAATCCGGACTTTTGGCTGGCCACTTTATCACATTGATAACCCTGTGCTTCAAACCACTGGTTTGTTGACTGCGATTTGTGTATACTAGCATTGTCCTGCTGAAAAATGCCATTGCCCCCAACCAGAAAAAGACATGAAAGGTACCAAGTGGTTTTCCAGTGTTTCTTGGTACTTTAAGGAGTTTTGTCTCCCAGTTAAAAATGCCAAACTGGTAGTCCCATTGAAGGAGAATCCACCTCACACCACACTTCCACCGCCTTGCTGGTTGCTATAACAGGATTCTGGATCCTTCCTCAAATCATGCCAGTAAAATGCATTTCCATCATGACCATCCAGGTTCCACTTCTTTTCATCAGAAAATGTTACAGAAAGCCACTCGTCGGTCCACGACATACGCTCCCGAGCCCATTCCAATCGAACTCTCTTGTGCTCCTTGGTTAGACGTGGTTTTGTCTACTTCCTGGTGTAAACAAGTACAGGATTTGCCTTAATTCTTCTGTGTACAGTATATTTGGATATTTGTCCACCCAATTCACATATTTTCCGTAAGAAATTTGTACCAGTAGCAGCAAGCCGAAAAATCTGGCAC
The DNA here is from genome assembly GCA_023313115.1 of Rhysida immarginata. Lineage (NCBI taxonomy): Eukaryota > Metazoa > Arthropoda > Chilopoda > Scolopendromorpha > Scolopendridae > Rhysida > Rhysida immarginata. The sequence continues at coordinate 241,105 of JAHWFO010004191.1, forward strand.
ACATCTCGTTCAGTAGTGCTTGCTGGCCGTCCTGTTCTCTTCTTAGCTTCGCATATCCGTTGCTCTGCAATGATTTTGTGTGAAAGAGACTTGGATCTTCCAATTTCAGCAGAAATTTCTGTCTTGCCATTTGCTGTCAACCTCCAGATTTCACTTATTTCATCTTTAGAAATGTCTTTTCCACTAGGCATGTTTATTGTCACTCTTTATTGTGCAGGAATTAAATACAAATTATAACTTTATAATTTGGACTATTCCAAAGGGTAAATTTTATTTAAAACAGGTTATGACCATTCAGTTTGGAGGTGAGTCAATATACTTTTGAGACACTTTTTTTGTACTGATTATTTCAAAATATTTTTTTGTAAAAAAAACAAAAAGCTATTTATTTTTGAATATATGTAATAATCATGTTCAGTGTGAATAGTGTTTTATTTGGTATGGTCAAAAAATTTACTGATGTGCTAATGTGACAGTTTTTGCAAAGTGTCTATACTTTTGAGACAGACTTTACAGTCATATACGCCAAAAATTGTTACAAAACTTCAAGTTTTGGGGAATAGTTGTGGGGGCGTAGTTGCGTGCTGTAGGTTATTTTTAGTACTGCATGGTGAGCCCTGACACTTGGCCCATGTGATTACTTTAAATGTATGGGTGTTGTATATAAGATCTTACCTTGTGTTTTATTGATGATTAAAGTCCATAAAGGCATTGTTACCGTTTAAATTTATTTGGAGGCTGCAACAATGGGTAAGTCATGATTTAGTTGTTGTTTTTCGAGAAGAGATGATAATCTCTGCGTATTGTTGTTTGGAATCTAAGATTTTTGTCGACCTTGTTGTGAAGACAGATCGCTGTTGTAAACGACGAGTATGGAACGCCGCCATAGCGGTGAAGTTTGTTCAGCAGGCCGCAGACACAATATAGTATGTTGTTTGTTTTTATTAATGACAATTATCACACTCAAAAGCGAGCTAAAGTAGTTTAGCCGGTCTGCGAGGGAAACTTTTCTGCTCGGACTCAGGCTGGTCCCATAAGAAGACTGGCGATACTTTGAAACGACGTTCGTTCCGACAGAGAGTAGATCGAATGCATGAACTTCTAAGATGAGAAAACATCATGCCTTGTAGACGACTTCTTCCTTGGTGAGATCGTTCTTGTGTATTTTGTTAATGGGTAAACATCAGGGACTTCCCCTTTTATCCCATAATAGTGATAGCGGAGGCGGACATATTTAATCGACGCGTATTGCTAAACGGTCATTGCTCGCAGCTGTGTAACCCACCGCTGTCAGTCCCGTAAAGAAGATACATTAACCGTGACTTCTGATTTGATTAAGACTCAGAAATGATGATAGTATGTGTGTTTGAAGTAAACCTTTAGTCAAAAAAACTTTTTTTATATTTTATACATTTAAGTCTAAAAACACTAGTCCGTGTGGAGAAAATTTAATATCTACCTTTATTTATTGATAAACAGCATTTTTAGACAAAAAAATTATAGCCCATGGAGGCTGCCATCTTTCCCCAAATTAGCAAAGGAACATTGGAATTATGTGATGTCAGGTATGATCTGCGCAAAACAAGGCCTACTATAGATGAGAACTCGCAGCTGTAACAGGCGATCCATCTTTAACGAGGTTGAGCAGAGGCAGCAGGAGGGAGAAATGGAAGCCAAACCAGTGAAACGGTTTACATTTTAGTTTTTATGTCGCCTTTAGATTTACAATAACCATATTCAATGTTCAATGGATTATAAATATTAAGAATTACTTAGTTTTTTTTCTGCTTTTGTAAAAATTAATTAACATCGCCAAGTGGGTAAAGGTTAGCAGTAATCTATTTTATCATTCGCGTGTTAAGCCTAATGCGATCAAGTTCGGCGATGTATTTTAACCTCGTTCCTTTTACCGTAATGTACCGGGTGGGCAAGAAATAACGTGAGGTGTTCAGAGCTCGCTAGTGGGAATTCTATTAGGCCAAATGCAGTACACTTTGGTGTATATATACTTAGCGGAACATGCAGTTTCGATTTCTGCAAAAAAAAAGTACCAAAAGTTGCCATAGGGGGCGCTTATTTCAAGAAAACAATGAATACCTAATTGTCAAATGAACAAATATCGTACAAACCAACTTTAGCAACAACAATAAACAATGTTTTATTTTTAATTACAAATGTGTTTCAATGTGACCACCAGTGTGCTGTTCCAATAGCTGCATGCGGTACACGACATTTTCTACGGCAGCTCGCAGCATATCTGCATTAATTAGTCTGATATGTAACGTTATTTGATCCTTTTAAGGTTGAGAGGTCAGGAACATGTGCTTGATACACAAGGCTTTTCAAATATCCCCATAACCAAAAATCACAAGGGTTGAGATCAGGCGACCTGGGTGGCCATACCATGGGAAATGCACGACTAGTTATTCTGTTGTCTGAAAAACGTTCTCGCAAGATCTGCTGCACCTGACGTCCGATTTGCGGTGGCGCACCATCCTGCATAAAAATGGTAGAATCCAGACAACCCTTTTCCTGCAATCATGGTATCACAAAATTCTCAAGCATATCGGCATACCTGGCAGAATTGACGGAACAAGTCACTGGTCCACGGGGACGGATTTCTTCAAAAAAGTACGGGCTGATGATGAAAGAAGCAGTAAAGCAGCACCATACAGTTAGTTTCAGTGAATGCATAGGAGTTGGCAGACACACTTGTGGATTTGATGCAGCCCAAATACGGCAGTGTGGGTATTGATATCACCATTCAAATAAAAATGTGCCTCATCACTCCATAAAATTTGCCATGGCCATGCATCATCCACTTCCATACGTGCTAAAAATCTCAACGAAAAGTCAGTTCGGGTACGTTCATCTCCAGGAAGCAATTGTTGAACAGGTGTGAGTTTATAGGGATAAAATGTCAATATCTTATGCAATATTTTCCTCACCGTCAAATATGGGATATCTGTTTGGCGTGCTATTGCGTGTGCTCTGCTGGTAACCTGCACGGTAGTCATCTCCTGTTCCACAACAGCAGTTGCAACTTCAACGTGTTGCTGCCTGGTTGCACTCCTAGTGTTCCGGTAGATTCAAATCGTTCAATCATTTTCTGTAAGTTAAGTTATGCTCATCGGTCCTCTTCGTAACGTTTTCAATCGCCGGAATTCACGAAGGGCAGCACTTGCATTGTCGCTCTTCTGATAAAACAACTTGACTAATAACGCCCGGTCAGGCAGAGTAAGCGTCATCGTCAGGCCATTCGTTCGTGAATGATGGGAAATCCTCAGCCTTGCCTTTTATTGTCATGATCGCTCAACATGGAATGCGCTTATGCAAATGTATTCATTGTTTTCTTGAAATAAGCG
>JAHWFO010004191.1:244569-269680 GCA_023313115.1 Rhysida immarginata
GGAATTTCGTAAAATGCGAGTTCGTAAAAACGAGATTCTACTGTATATACACCAAAATGTACTGCATTTGGCCTAATAGAATTCCCGCTAGCGACCTCTGAACATCTCACGTTATTTCTTGCCCACCCGGTATATAAGAAATACCGACATTTCATTTTGAATTTTAAACTTACTTCAAGTTGGTCTTTGTATTTCTGGAGCTGTTTGGATAAGTATTCTCCTTGATGTTTGTTCAGGTTGCTGATGAACAAAAACCGTCGGTATCGCATCCGGCTTCAGGAGACGAGGACGGCGGCCTTTTGCTTCTTGCGGCCCTTAACAATTCTCCCTTGAAATCTCATAACAAGATTCAGTAAAATGATCCGAATACATGCTGACTATTTCATTTACTGGACAATTTTTCCCTGTTGATATTATGCAACCATTGCTTCGACAGTTGTTGATTTTTTAGCTGCAAGTTTTGTTTGTCGTAGACCTATTATTAGAGCCATAAGCAATGCAGTAAACCACATTATTTCTTAAAGCTGGATCGCCTGTTGCAGCTGCGCATTCTCATCTATAGTTGGCCTTGTTTTGCACAGGCCGTCATACCTGACGTCACACAATTCCCGTTCCTTTGCGCATTCGGGGAAAGATGGCAGCCTCCATGGGCTATAATTTTTCGTCTAAAAATGCTGTTGATTATTAAATAAAGGTAGATATTGAATTTTTTCCATGCGGACTAGTGTTTTTAGACTTAGATATATAAAATATCAAAAAAATTTTTTTGACTAAAGGTTCACTTTAAGGGGAGTCACTCAGTAAAAAAAAATTTTTTTTCCTCTCGCTTTAATTTTTTTCATTTTTTGCATACTGTTAATACACATGATTATTAACTATAATATCAATTTTCATGATGTTGTTACATTAGTTCACCTGGAATTTCAAAAACTGTTATTAAAATATGGTCCACACAAATCCACATAAATCTGTTAATTTTTCAATTAAGTGCTAATACAAAATATACATTTACTCTATTAATCCTATCATATACGGTAACAAAAAGAACTGAACACATATATTAACACATTAATTTAAAAAAATTATTATATTTCACTTAACCGATATTTCCGAAAAAATTCTATTTATAGCTAATGAACTTTGTCAATTTTTTTTCTGCTTACCTTATTCAGAATTTTCTCTCTGTCACCGTAAGCAGCATATAACAATGAGTAAATCTGTGTATTTTTGTAATAAAATATCCCAGACTGTTTTATTTTAATCGGGATTTGCATATGTGAATGTAAGCAAAAACATGAAATCGAGAAAATAGCTTTTTTTGCCAAACATTTTATTTAAACTAAATTTAACTATTTTATAATACTTCTTAATTTATGTGTGGATACACTTAAAATGCTCCACTTGCATAATTTATTTTGTATTTTTTATCAATTTGTTGTGCAAGTGTTTGTTTTGCAAGTCTACACTTCATCATGCTTTCGCTCTGCTACTTCCTTGCTTTTCCTGATTCTTTGTGAAATGGTCCCTTTTATCATTTTTCTTTTTTTGCTGCATTTTATATTGGAGTTCATCACATCATTTTTTGCAGTTGGTCCATTGTTAAATTCTGCTACTGCCAAAGCGACACACCCTTCTATTCTTCACTTTGTCAGAAACGAAATTTTTGGACACTTCTTCCAAATAGTTGAATGCAGCGACTCATTTGCATTCTGGGTTTTACCCTTCAGGTATCTTGATAATAGACTATCACTTCTGTTAGTCTTTTGTATATTGGCAAGACATAATTTAGCCCAATTGTTCTATCAATTGGTATACCTAAATGTTTTACATGTGAAGGTGACTTCTCCTTTCTTGTCTCAGCTCTGTTATAGAAGCACCAACTGTCTTCACCTACTGGGCATCTATGGTGCAAAGGTTCATTGTTGAAAGAAATGCAATGAAAGAAAGTTTCCATAATGGCCCTTCTCATGTTTTCGATAGAATCATCATTATTATTTCTAACAGCATTGCCATAATATTTGGTTAATTTCTCAATTGTTCTATCAGTTATCTTGCCATATCCAGAACCACCAACATTGATTTTTTTGCTCTTGAGTTCAGTGAGCATCTTCCTCGGTTCAGTGCCTAGACGTTAATTTACATGATTGATACATTCCTCCTTTTCAATTTGGACATCACCGTAAATCTTATTTGCACGCAGTTCATTGTAAGTTTTTGCGTCACCATCACTAAGCATTGTTGTGTAATGGAATTGATGTTTTTCTGTCGATCGGTTCCAGATGCACAAGGCAGCTTCTGCCTCCATGTTCCCTGAAGTTCCCTCAAAATTTATATCACACTCTTCTTTGTGTCCTTCAAACCAAAAATGATACTCTTGACTGTCTACACCCAAATCTGCTTGTGCTGTTTCGCATACCGCACAGTATTTGCTTTTCACTTCGTAATCCAAAACGAGACCCGTAATTATTTCGATAACTGCAGCCACACCAAATTTGGAGGTATGTCCCCTCTTCATCCAGGAGCCGTCAAAGGACACACTAATGTTGACAACTTCTTGTGTATTTTCTGGGTCCATTTCTCTGTACAGTCTGCGAACAACATTTGCACTTTCATTTAAAATTTTATCTGTAGCTTTTACAAAGTCACTGCAGATTCCTCTTGAGTAGCAGGTAAATGTTGTAGAGCTGAAATTATTTATTCCTGTGTAAATGCACATTTTTTCGAGCCCATTGTAGTCAGTACCCATAATGAAGTTGTCATTCTTTTGATGAGATCAAAACTATTGTCATTCTGCAGTGAATTATAGTTCTTAGAAATCGCACCATAATTTTGGCAGTTTATAAAGTATTGTTTTACCATATTTGGCACATTACTGCTTCTAACTTCAACTTCTGCTTCTTTGTAAACAGGGCAGAGCAATCTTCTTATCAGATCAGTCAGCTGATGATTGGAATAAATCACATATTCCTCATCAATGCTTCCTTGGTGCTCTTCGTCTACAGCTGTTTCGAAACTGCGCAAAATTAAATAAATAAATAAAATAACATCATATATGCCTTTACTGCCTGATATAATTTGATATAAATTTCGATTCTCATCAGTTTTACTACTCGCAATATTTTCTTACCTGGAGTACTAAGGCCTTTCAAAGCTTTCTCCTTCTTTTTTTCTCTGCTAAGGCTAGCTGTTGTTAATTGGCTATATACTCTTTATTCTTTAAGTGGGGTTTTGATTTTCCATTAAACGTTATATTCGGCTTTAGCGGTTATTAATTAGAGCATTGTTGTCAACCAGCTTGCTGGGTTTTTATGTAATTTTAGTGGTCATTATTTCGAGAATTATCAAATTGCTTACTGATTATTTATGCAATATTTTTCCTCATTTACATAATCATATGTAATGAATTTTTTACGAATAAATAAGAGTAATTTCTTAATATCGTGTGTCCCTTGCTTGGATTTCACAGCATAAGCAAGTTCCGAACCTCGTACCCCCACCGCATGTGGAGTTGGTATTTGCTTGGGTCCATCAGTAGGCCCCTCCCATGCGTGTGGGAGTGCACAAAGAAATAAACCTATTCTATGCAAGAATTAAATTATTTATTAAAATAGAAACTGGCTAAAAAAAACAGTGTATATTACAGTTTCATGCAAACAAAACATATAAATGAAAGAATATACATTAAAATATCATACAAACAAAATATTTAAATCTCTATTAATATGTTTAAAAAGCTTTTCTTAAACATGCAGTGGCTTTAAAACCTTTTTACCCGTAGAAAGTCAAAAATGATTTTATTATATACAGTATAACTCATCATGACTGATTTATAAATCGGTCATAATTTAAAATATGCAGAAATTTGATTACTTGTGAATAATTTTCATCAATTTACGATTGTTTCTCGTTAGATAAATTCTCATTTTGCCACTTCACAGCCGAAAATATCCGGCATGATTCAAATAGTCCAAGCAAAGACTTAAAAACGATATCGCAACCATTGAACCAGCTAAAGTTCTGGAATAGTTTAAAATATTGGACCAATATAAATCTGATAATTGGCAAATGTAAAATTGTATCTACTCTTTATAAGAAAACGGTTTTGCATTTCTTCACTGAATTTGCCCATTTTTCTGTTGGGACACAGAGGTGTTGTCAGTACCAAAATCCTTTAGCAAAATCAGCAGTGTTCATCTCATTTGTGAGTGGTGCTTTCATCAACCATCAGGGGTTTGCAGATATCGCAATTGCTGTGTGTTCGCACAATTTTCTTCGCCAAATATCCCGCCATATATTTATTTATTTATTTATTTAATACAAGATGAATCCACAGGTGCCAGTATGGACAAACTTGACCGAGGAAAATTGGCCCCTGGGGAACATCAAATCAAACAATAGAACAAGAACGTTACAGACCAGTATACAATAAAAAACACATCATAAATGCTCGCTACACTCTAACCTGCTTATTACGAACACTCTTAATACAAAATCCTGTTTAATACGAAATTATTCTCTGGCCCGACCCCATCGATGTAATTTACATGTAAAATTGCCCCAATAATAACGAATATTTTTTTATGAAAATACGGTTTTACGAAAAAATTTTGGCAATTTTTTTTGTTTAAAACAACGTTTTTTTAAATAAAATAAGATGTTTTTTCGCGAAAATAAGGTGTCAAAATCATAATCTCAGATTTGGAAAAAAAAATTTGGTCCTACCCCTCCCCCTCCTCCCGATAGAAGAGCGGCCGTTAAAAACCTCTGTTTTAACCCTAAGTACAAGATCAGCAATTTTCCATAATAAACATGTAAAAGTGATCACATCCTTTATTTTTAAACGAATATTTTTAATATTACAGTTCAGAATTGTTTATTAACGTAAGAAATTACACAGAAATTAACTTTTTAAGATATTCCACTGCCATTGCTACCCCAGAAGCCATTGCCAACTATGGCGTCTGGCCCTGGATAACAATGTGATCGGATGAAAACGTGAAGAGATCATTTGAATTTCATACTGTAAAACTCTTTACAAAAGCGACAAATGCAGATAATTTGCTTTTATAAGTTAAACAATATACGGTGATAATTTTTTGACTTAATAAGCGTTTGAAATTTTGATTGGCGACGTCAGAAAAATTAACATCTGTGTTTAATCAGCAACCAAACGTCGTAATTGTTAAACTGCAAAACATCAACTTTTTGTAATTTCTAAGTCCATATATTATTTGGAAATAATAAATGTCCTAGTTTATTTACGTGTTTCTTCGTTACAATACATTAACATAAACACTTATTCAATATCAATAGATAATGATTTCCAAAGGGTTTAAGAAAATCGAAATGAAACATCGATGGTGCAAAAGCATCGAAAATTCGGTGGCCGAAACTTTTTGAACATCGATACTTTCGGCTACTCCATTTCAGCCATGCATTAATAAATGTAAATCTAACCGAGGAACGCAAATAAAAAAATTTTCCTAATAAATTGAGCATGCAAACGTGCATTTTTTTTTTTTTTTAGTGTATTTTCTTAAAGGATGCATGCTCATACCACAGTGAATGAATTAAGATCGTTTTTCTTATCCCAAGATGATGCTTTGGATGAATTGCTAAATTACTTTTATAAATGGAACGATTATGTGAAATGGTTCCATACTTCAGTGCATGTGCAAGAGCACATATACAAGAACAGGAAACACTGGAGATGGGCCGATCAAGGGTTCAGGACCAGTAATGAAGAAAATATGCAAAGGCTCAGATGCTTAGTTTGTTTCACATTTGTTTATTAAGCTAAACATGAAGGAGGTAAGTTACAGCAGTTTGTTTTAAGGGAAGACTACTAAGAACGACAAATCTCGATCTCAAGGCGCCCCAACGAGATAAACAGCTCACTATAGACTAAAAGGAAATACTAAAGCTAGCCATATAATCATATTAATGTGTGCACTCTGGCGCATGGGCTCAACGTTTGAATCTGGGCCACTCAGAACCTACTAATCGCGTCATGTGAGGGAGGGACAATTCCCCACGCAGTGACACAGTTATTGCCACCTGTGCTTGTTCCTCCGAATGAAGTATTCCACCGATGTACGCTTGGACGCGCACTGCACTTCCTTTAATGCCTCCAAATAGGGGGGAGGTACCATGACCCCTCTTGGTAGGAGCAAGCACTATGTACCTGTGGGCCACTAGCAAGCTCTGAGTTTGTGTCAATATTTGAATTGCAGCACTTGTTTTTTTATTCACGGTGCACTAACTGACTCAGCTTAATTGTTTCCCTCTACATACATCATGCTACAGGAGACCCGTTCAGGCTGAGCATACTACATGCCAAGGTGCATAAGGCGGAATATTCTAAAGAACTACAGTTTAACATCACTTTACATTAAATTCTTATACATGCTACAACTTTTATCAGGGATATTCCATGTTTAAACGCGCATGGCAGGTCCTTCTTAGTGAGGGTTCGATTTTTACCGCATCAACCAACAGTCACCATAGAGGACATGGAATGCAAACACACACAAGTTTCGTGAACCTCGGCGGGAGGAACGAAGTCACGTTATAGATGCTCCACTGACGCTCTAGTCCCTCGCGGCCGGCTACGTCGTTAAAATAAATGAATCGTCACTCGCCAAAATATGAAGTTCTCTGGTTACCACATTTTAATCCGCTCGGCTGCCAATCTGTATGCGGGCTTCTCTGATAACGTTCCGTACACATCGCTCTTCCACCCCGTCGTCGATCGCCATTGTCATCAACACCACTCTGCTTGTCCTGGGATCGCTATATACTTCACCTCATCCATTTAAATCAAACTCAATTTAATTCATCTAATAACTATTTAATCAAACAACAATAATAGAATCTTAAAAAAAACAAAAAAAAAAACACATGCGCAACAAAAACAACATTCGCTCACACACAACATTTTCCATGAACTTTTTACAACAATGCTCTGACGGAAGCTGCAATGATCTTCCTAGAACTGGTGACAACAATCGCGGCCGCCAACAGAGCACACACACGCAACAACGCTTCACACACAATACTGCTATCAAACAATTACCAATCAGCTGTTTAATCAATTCAGCGAATACTTCTATGGCTAGATACCAGTGGAGGTAAGTTCCATATTACTACCTAGAGCGCTAACATTCGGAAATCAGAGCAATTAAAACAAAATAATAATACTACTTCAACGTTAAAGGTAAGTGTCCATAAATAAAAAATACAATACAACTGATAAATACCAAGGGTAGTTAATAAACCAAGCTCAGAAAATCTTGCTGAAACTGAAGAACCCTTGGGCAGTCTAAAATATGTTCTCAGAAACTATTTTTGTAATTCCACACTCTAGAGAGATTACCTAGAGTAAAAGCACCCCAAAACACGCATGTTAATACATTTTCTTCCATCTACAGACAATAATGTACCAGTCACATTTCCATGTATCCGTTTTAATAATCCATGCTTTGATTGAAATTATGAAATTGAATTTGCCATGCTAATATATGTTTATCTTATTTAAAGGAATCTACAATTTTTTTTACCTCTTCACATTCTTTTGGAAATCTATAAAATGATAGTTCAGGGCTTCTTAAACTAGTATTGTGCATTTAGCACCAGCATAAGATGTACCAACTTTTTAAATATTTCTGTATTTGCCATTTTTCAACCAACAAAAGAAAATTTTCACCTTGCTAAGTGAAAACAAAGACAACAGCTCTGCTTTGGAATTATTGAATCAGACTCATTCAAGCCAGTGACACAGATCCAAGCGAAAGCCTAGAAAAAGCGGTCTAAGTCTCTTCTCGTTTCTTACTTTAAAGTTTGTTTTTTTTTTTAAGAACTTTATATATTCTGTTTTCATATCGAAGAGCTGGTCTTGTATGTTTTATTCGTATAGTTAGCCTATTACTGACATGTTTCCTCGACTCCATGATTTTATAGATTTAAAAAAAATGATCAATCTGCAATAGCAGCCAAATTTCTTAATTGACCAAGAGTAAATTAAATGAATGTAAAGTTATTGTGAAGTATTTAAATTGAATCCATATCGATGTTTATTTTCAGTTAGTTAATAAGTTCTTAAATTGTTTAATTGTAATTAAATAATATTGGTTAAATTATTTAGACTCTTCAAACAAGCCACAATAGTTTAAAAATGGTGATTCCAAATCACAAAATATCTTGAAGATGAACTCAGAAAATGAGTTTGAAAATGTTCATTTTTTTTTTTTAATTTATTATTCATTTTCATTTATTATTCAAGTATCATTTATTATTTAAAAATTAACATCACAAAGAAACTGGTAATTTTTATTTTAATTTAACCAATATTATTTAATAACAATTATACAATTCAAAGGTTATTAACTACATGAAAAACAATGGTTTGGATTTAAATGAATATAATAAACAGACAGCAGTTTTTTCGCAGATTATATATAGCAGTTGTATGTAAGATTTATCTTTGAGTCACTCCTTTCGCGCCATCGTTCTCACATCGCTTGTTTCATCCAGTTGCCATTTAGACGGCACATCTGTCTCTTTCATCTCTTTCAACTACCAGATTGCCTCTAGAGAACAGACGCACAGACTCGGCCTCACAAACTCGAGCATGCTCGAACAGCTGCTCACACTGCGTTCGACATTACGCATGAATTGGCACCAGTGGTCGTTAACTAACATAGTCAAGGCACAGATCTCATTCCAGCACTGAGTAAAAGCACTGATCGTTCTGCTATTATTGAGCTTAATACCCCCCCCCCCCCCCCCGAAAAAAACAAACCAAGATTTTCCTAGAGAATATCAACAACGAAACCAAATGTTGCGTGTGTCCCTCGTTATAGCGATGGCTTATATGGGCGGCTGCATCACGTCTTGATTAGACAGTTTGGTCCTGCGACAAAAAGAGACTAAAATAATGGTCTCACTGTTTTGCAGACTGACATCTGGACTCGTGCATCTGAGAGTACAAATCCTCTGAACACTAATATCTTAGACGGGCGCTCCACATCGAATGCATGGATACAGTCGATAGGCTAACTGCTCTTTCAAACAAAAGAACGTAGACTCTGCCATCGCTCGTCGCAACTCTCACAGGTCACAAATATGGGGTAAATAAACTTCAGTAATATTTCCAACCGTATTAAATATCAGACCGAATAGCTGAACACGACTCAGCCAAGCCTTTTAGGGACATCCTGGACCAAGTCTATAAAATGTCCGATGACAAACCCATTCCAGTCGCTATAATTTTTTTTTAATACCCTCGTCGGACGATGACTTACTCATCTGTCCATTTACAATAATCCATACGCTTCCAAAAGAGCGTCACTTCTCAGAAGCTGTGCTGTAACAATCAAGTGCCCTTTCTCGCTTCTCTTTGTTACAGCCTCTTATGAACTACAGCTTAACAACAATTAAGCAACACAAGTTTAACTAATTTATAACACATATTCACTATACACAAGTCGCGTTTTAGTACCATAAACAACTACATTAAAAGGATTAGGGGAACTCTTACCACTGCATTCCCCACAACCCACACTCCATAACTGACAGCACTCCTGTCACAATGGCCTGTTCACTCCTTTCAAAATACACTGAATCTGGCAGCAATAAATGCATGTGTGCTCCACAAAGAAATAACTTCAGACAAAATCAGCAGAAGGGTATTTGTGCAAAACTTGGCCACAGTGCTGTGTAATAAAAACATAGAATCAAGATTTCCTGACACTGCTAATGCAGAACAACTTGAAGAAGCAATTGAGACAGTGAAGAGAACAAAATATTGTCAGATTAAGACAAATTGCAAAAAAAAAATCACATCATTGGATTGTGTAAGCAGTATAAGAAAGCTGTTTGCGGCACTTGCAACGCTAAATGTTACGTTTGCAAACAATGCACAAACTATCCACTGAACACCAGAGGAATTTTTTTCGTATTTAAAATTATAAACAAGTGGGAAATTAAAAAAAAAAAATGCTTTTCTTATCTGGTAGTTCTTGTATTTGTAAACACTTAAGGTTAACATTTAAAAGGAAAGAAACAATGTCTATATCAATTCTTAAGGGAGGAGTCAGTATGACTCCTTTGGGCATTCAGGTTAGTTGAAAACTCTGGCATCGTAGTTTTAACATTAAGAAGAAAACTTTTTTGATACTTGACATCGCTGCTATCTAAACTCATGCAAGTTGCCATTGCTGAAAATTTTGTTTGGATCGCGATTTTTTCGGAAATAATTAAAATTTGAAAGGAGAACGAACTGAAAATATTGTAATATGTATTTTACGGAAAAATACTGATAGAACTTATCCATAAGCATGCACAGTCGGGTGCATACAGGTTTAGACTTAAGTCGTAGTTGAGCACGGGAATAGCACATTCCAAGCGTATACCTGCTACCCTAGTTTCATTCAGAAGGGATATGTCCAGTGTAATCTGCATTGACTCAACCGATTTTGCAACCGATCAACATCTGGTAAGCCCATTTCTTACGGCACAGGTAAAAACCCTTTTGCACCAAACAGTATAGGGTTAGCAAGAAATAAGTTTCCCCACTTCTGAGGGCTGTAAAATGCATTCTATTAGTTCAAATAAGATAAAATTTGAATTATAGATAATTCAAATAATGCACTTGACATCTATTAAATAAAAAAAATTTAGTACAAATATCTGTTGATAGGTGGTGCTATAATACACATAAAATACATTTCATGTGTTTGATCAATGTGAAATAACATAATAAAGCATTATTACAACTGCTCAATATCAACAGAATTCCTTTACAGCTGCAACAGCGTTCTGCTGGTTCTGGTAGAACAATTTTACCAGTGGCGCTTTTTCAGGGAACGTAGGCATGATATGCAGAGCAGCAACTAATGCTGGTGCAGAATCTGCCATCTTTTTATCCGAAGAATAATGCTAATAGGCATCCCCTGTAATGCACATGGTGTTTCACATTTTCCATATATGCAAAGAAATACCATTTGTGTTAGAGCGCTATCTATTCGTGAATATTTGTACTAAACATTTTTAGTAAATGTCAAGCGCATCATTTCAATTATCTAAGGTACAAATTTTATCTCGTTTGGACCAATAGAATGCATTCTACAGTCCTGAAGTGGGAAAATTTACTTCTTGCTAACCCGGTGTTTTTTTCGTCGATTTGATAAAATTAGCATTTCATGTTAATAGAAAATGTTTATGGGCTTTAACTTTCAATAAAATAAATTCATAACTTTGAACAAATATTAAAGGTTTTAATTAAAAAAAAAAAAAAAAAAAATCAGTTTCGACAGCTTTTACAGTAGTTTTTGTGCAGATTCTCATATAGAAAAGGCTTTTAACATGCTCAAACATTTAAACTCTTCAGCAGGCTGCCATTATTGCAGTGCAGTGCATTATGGATACATGGTGCGAAAACATTGTTTTGAAAACTTTTCGTGGTTTTGCCGATAAAACAAGCCTAATGCCATAGCCACAGCTGATTGGGCAGAGGTTGTGAAGTAAAAACTTGTTTTAACTTCGCTTGTTAGCTGATTGCAATAATTTTTCTGTTGGCTGTCAGGTCATATTAAGTGCGGGAACCAAATTTTGAACCTTAATTTATCGTCTGTAGCGAAAAATCCTTACATTATAGGGATAATTACGCTATAAAGATTTCGCTATATGGAGGCTGAAAAAGCATTAAATCAACAGGATATTCGCCGGGGTCACAGAAAAATTACATTACAGAGATAATTTCGTTCTATCAACATTCGTTATATGGAGGTTCTACTGTATATTGTTAGGACTGCTAACACTTTCGATGAAAGTTTAGCATTCTACATTTTATCCCAAAATTAAAAGTTCAAAAAATCATAATGGCGACGACCTTTTGTGTAATAATTCACTGCTATCACATTTCATTTACTACTGTATATTCTCGACTATAGGTCGCACACAATTATAGGTCGATCCCCAAATTTAGAGTAAATTTAAACCAGATCATCATAACTGATAATGCTAAATACATCATTTAAGATCACAACAAACAAATGCCATCTTGAAACCAGTATTATTACATATAAAACTATCAAAACTCTTCAAAACTCTCATCCTCAATGTCACCAAAAAGTTCACTTTTGCCATTAAAAGGGTGGGTGGGGGATCAAGTAAGGAGTTAAAGTAATTTTAACTGCCTCTCAGATCATAAAATGTGGAAAGCATGAGTTCATTGCAGAAAAGTGGATAAAGTTCCATTGCAGGGAAGAGGGATATTGGCTTATTGATGGTCTCTGACAACACTAGAAAGAAAGCCTGTGCACTGGCAATTTATACATTGTTACATCTTCATAGGAAGTCATAAATTTAGGGCTTATTGTTGGTAGAAATATGATAAACAATGCCTTTTTATGATGTAACAGTATGAATTTTCAGTGTTGTCTCTGATGGCAGTGTTCGCTAATTTATTCAAAATGGCGGCATGCAAAGTGAGCCCTGTTTAAATCTCCATCGAAGTTAGTTTCCTCAATATTGTTTAGTGATATTTACAAATATCCAAAGATTTTTTATAGGTGATTACTGTTAACAATAATAAAGATATTAATTTAATAAATTTTAAGTGGGGAAAATTACGAAGAGAATGGCAGTGTTCGTTAATTTATTCAAAATGGTGGCATGAGAAGCGAAGCCTTGTTGATATTGCCATCGAAGATAGTTTTCTCCATATTATTCGGTGATATTTTCAAATATCCAAAGAAAAAAATTTTCTATAGGTGTTACTGTTAACAATAATAAATATTAATTTAATAAAATTTAAGTGGAATATACCAGCAATATCTTGTTATTCAATCAAACATGGCAAAAACTGGTAAGAAAACGAAACTACATGTATATCAACATCAATAGGTATTTTTGGCTAGGCTCAAGTAAAGGTCGCACCCCAGTTTTTCACTCGGAATTGGGTACAAAATTTTATGAATTATATTAGAGAATAAACGCTAAGTTAACGAAATCTACCATCTTGCCTCTCAGGAATCTCATTACCGATTGCCATTGTGACCAAATGCGATCATAATTTTTCGATGGCGATAATTTTTGACAGTTGGCGATTTTGTTTTATGATTAATATTTAATAACGCATTAATATGGCATAAAATTTTTTTTCTCTATTTAAAATGTGGAACTGACGCTAGAAAATGTGCACTTCCCATAAACACTGATTTTAAGTGTGATCCGACGATAATCTTATCCGATTGAGTCGAGCCTATGGAAACCCATTTTCTACCTACTCCGATTTTTAGTTCTGACTCGAAGGTCTAACTGAAGTAGAGACGACTAATCGCTAGTCGCAGTAGTTGGAATCATTCATACTTTTTCAAGTACAGATCCTACGATTTTTGTCACGTGGGTCACTATAGTCGTGGATCGATGTATTTGGATCTGTTTCGATGATAAAAATATTTTCGTAACTCTCAAAATGATAATCAATTTAAAAAATGATTAAAAGAAAACAGCGAATGTTGAGGAAATTTTTAAGTCATATAATTTATTAAAAGAATCGTTTTTATACATAAAAAAATTATCAGAATGAAGTTTTACCCCTAATCGATCAGACATGATCAAGAATTACAAATTTAAAATTCAATTAACCAAATGAGATATTGAGGTAGTATGTTATAAATATTAGTAAAATATAACATTAGTTGAAGTTTTTAAATGCATTATTTTACTAAATTTAAAATTCAATATTGTAATTATATTTTTAAGAAATAATAAAACTGATATTTTATATAAAATACGAGGGTAGCCCAGAAAGTAATGCACGACAATTTTTTTCCTTCAACAATTATTTATTGAACACAATGAAACTTGTACACAGGAAAGAAAGTTTTTTCTACACTCCTATTTTTTCGCATAATCTCAGTCCCGTTCTATGGCCTTCTTCCAGCGAGACACAAGGATGTATATGCCCTGTTGGTACCAGTCCTTGTTCTGTTCACACAGCCATGTCTTCACTGTGCGACTCGCCTCTTCGTCATCCTCAAAATGTCTTCCACGAATGGCATTCTTCAATGGCCCAAACAAGTGAAAGTCTGAGGGCGCTAGTTTAGGGCTGTAGGGTGGATGCAGTAACACTGTCTAACCCTGTTTCGTGATGTTCCGAAGTCCTCAAACTGGTGTGAGGGCAAGCATTATCGTGTTGAAGCAAACAATCAGCTGGGTTGTTATGGCGTCCCAAGTCGCTGGAAGTGCTTCTTGAGTTTGGTTAATATGTTCACATATGCCTTAGAGTTAATGGTGCTGCCTCTCTGCATCACATCAATGAGTATGACACCATCACAGTCCCAAAACACAGTGATCATGACCTTATCAGCAGAAGCAGTTGCTTTGAATTTCTTCTTCTATGGGGAGTGCGGATGATGCCATTCCATCGATTGTAGTTTTGTTTTGGGATCAAAATGGTGTACCCAGGTTTCATCAGCTGTCACAATCCGGGACAAGAAGGCTTCCCCCTCAGCTTCAAAACGTTGCAGCAAATCAGAAGAAATTTTTTTCTCAGTTCTTTGTGTTCCTCCGTAAGACAGCGCGGAACCCATCGTGAATGCGTTTTTGTGTAATCAAGAGCATGGATGATTTCACCCACACTTTCTTTGCTGATTGACAGCTCCAGCGCCAACTGCCGAGTCGTTCTGCGTTGGTCCTGATGAATGAGTGTATCAGCAAGCTGCATCTTGTCAGGTGTGACAGCCGAGGATGGCCGCCCCGACCGTGGCAAATCTTGGAGCTCCAACGAATTGCTTTCTGATGGCCTCACCACTGTGCCCAGCGACTAACCGTACTTCTGTTGACTTCTGATGCTCCATAAACTGCACATAAACGTTTCTGAGCGTTTTCAAGAGTTTCTTGCTCCACAGTGAGAAATTCAATGACAGCACGCTGCTTGTAACTTAATCACTTACAGAAGCCTTGTTGTTCCGCTGCTTCACGTACGCTATCTGTCGGAAGATACGGAAACTTTGCGCGTGCACTACGAAAACTTCAAAGAATGCATATCTCAAGTTCGCATTTGTACCATTGTTGGGGACGGAGAAAAAAATTGTGGTGCATTACTTTCTGGGCTACCCTCGTAAAATCTTTATTTAAATTGCATCAAAATGTTTTTATCAAAAATAAATTCATAATTAATCTAAATGATATAGCAAGCTAGATAAATATCCCAGAGTTTTGCGATTTTTTTTTTATAAAAAAAGAAGTTGATGCAATTTGAAAATTAAATTCTTAATTAAAAATTTTAAGGATTAATTAATTGTATAATTTGAAAATATTTGTATTTTGAATCCTTTTCTTGATTGTATAAAAGATTCCATTTTAAAGGACAACTCTATGCAAAAATTCTATTATAATTTTTTTACAGAATATCAATTTTTGATATAAATATAACACTATTCCGTTTAAATTTTTAATTTTGATCCATAATTTCTATATAAAAAATGCTTTGAAAAGTGAAAAATAGCGCGTTTGCACTCCCCTCGTGCCGGCCATTATTTTTTCGGAAGTGACGTAGTGCGAGGTTAGCTGCTGGGGTCGATTTAATGTTTTAATGCTAATCCCAGTTGTTGGTAAGCTTCCACAGCGTGATTTCTTTAAGTAAAATAACACTAGAAAGAGTTTCCAAATATTACTTTGGTTATAAGAACATAAATGTGAATCTCCTTTTTGAATGAAAATAAAATAAATAAATGAAAGGCACCAATGTAAGTTCTAATGAAGGAGGGGGTTAAAAAAGGTGATTTACATGTTATTGAAATATTATCAAGCCACGCTTTTTATTATAAAATAATTATTTTGGTCATTTTAATTCATTTAATGTACTCTATGTAAATGAATATTTATTGACGTGTGTAGCTTTTAAAGCGAAGTCACGAATAAATGATTTTAAAAAATGAGACACTGAATGGATTTTGAAACTTTTACTTGGTTTACTAAAAAATCACACTATGGAAGCTTTCAAACAATTAATGCTAATTATTTCTCTAATTCACTATGTTGACATGGATTTTACCGCCATGCCCCAGCATTAAAAATTAGCTCACTCTCTCTTTTCTCTCTCTCTCTTCTGATATTTATTTTCTCACTGAGTAGATATTTACGACCAATCTTCCTGAATGGTAAATCGCATATTCGTCATGCTTCATTCTTATTTAGTATTTGACTATAAGAATAGAGGTAGTGATAATAATTTATCATTTCTTCTATTGCCTAAATAAGAATTAGGAAGAAATGGATAATTTTTGATCGAAGAGATAACTGGCTTCCGACCGCAAACTAGTCGAGTCTGCTCCGCTCACATTGAAATGTTTTGTTTTGTTATTGAACCTGTCGTATTAATGTACGTAGGTATTAATTCAATTAAGCTCACTATCTATTTGCGCAAGGCTATGTAACTAAAGAGGTATCCGGACAAAATGCTACTACACGTTTTGAAGTGTTCAGGTGGCCACATTCGATTGAAAATGATGAGAAACGTAAGAACATAGAGCTCGTTTTCATTTCTAAATACTACATTCGAGAAATTCAATTTTTCAAACAATAGACGAACTTAGAGCTCCTGCTACTTCGTCAAGGGGAATTTTGTTCTTTGAAGCATTTAATGGAAGCCAACCAAAAATAGAGGGGAGGGGGGACTGCCAATTGATTATTATTTGAAGCCACTTTTTTGGTTACAATTCACAAATAGAAAAGGGGAGGAGGGACTAGTTATTGGCTATTGCTTTCAAGTCAGTTCACTCTGTTCCCCCTAGTGTACTCCTTGGTCCTTGCTGAATGATGATAGCCTTGCTGTCGAAAAGCGCTTCCTGGTTCAGGTTGCATTTTTCCTTAATTTTTGTTCTGGTGAAAGAGTTTTTTATTTCTTTTATTTACTATTATCCACATACTTATTTTTTCCTTTTTTGTCATATTAGTACACATTGTTTACTTTTGTGCCTTTATCCTGGGAAATTTTTCATTGCTTTTAATATTTGACTAAGACCCCATTAAGATTATATTAGGTAATATCTAGTTAAATAAGTAAATGGTGCTAACAGTAGCAAATTTTTGTTTAATGTTTTGAAGCTAGTACATTTGTAATTTAAACTGGCTGAAATAGTTTATATTTAGTGACGATCGTAAATTAAAATATATCAGTGTAACAAAATACATTTGATAACCTGAAATTTAGTTTGTTTTTCCATAAATTTTAGTTATGATCAAATAAACAAAGAAAATTGCTTGAGAGAATTTTAATTAGTTTTAATAAAATTTTAAAGTATTTGAAACCAGAAATGTTCTTGTGAAGGAAAGATTTTTCGAATGTCTGTCACAACGCAATGGGGAAGAACTTTTCTTTTATTTTTTCCCATGTGCACCCAAATCTAATGGACAAATTAGATTGTTGGTATATCGAAATCCAGGCAGATTTTTGAAAAGACGGAATTTTCGGTGATGCACGCCGAACCACTGGGCATATGCTGATCGATCTCGGCATAATCACGACAGCATACGTTTGCACTTGTGATGTCGGTATATCTTCACATATTGTGCACTGATACCTAATTTAAAAATTAATAATCATGAAATTGTTCACATTTAAATAACATGTGTATTATTCAATCACTTCCGTCTGTGGTCGAGAGCGGTCGTACATCATGCGCTCTCCTTAGCCTACTCTCAGTAAGCAAGCCGTAGACCTTACAACATGCCTGGTTCTTGGATTATAATTATTATTGTTATGCCGTCTTTAATTTTGGACTGCAATTAATAATTAAATGCACTTACTTATGGCGAATTGTGTTATATCGATATTCCCTAACTGAATGGACTTTTCCAAATAGCCCGCAGGGTGAGAAGGTTCTCAATTGTAATATCATTGTATCTTATTGATTAATGTCATTGCTCCTTAGTTACACTCGTTAAACTTAACATTATCTGAAGATATTACATTATTTCTCCACCATAAATTGTGACTATGCCGAAACCTAATGAGAAAGTGACGAAACCTTCTTCAACTCGATCGGCTTCTGGCGGGACACCGCTAAAGTCTACATCCGATGAACCGTCCTTATCAGCGATTGAATCTGCTATTCTGACAGTTTTCGAGCGCCCGAACTTTTGGGGCCTGATTTCTGATAAATTCATTGATAAACTCTCCGAACTTTTAGACACCAAGATATCTGCGGTGAACAATAATTTAAGTGAACTAACTTCTCAGTTGAACGGTATATCGACACAACTGAAGTCGCTCGATACAAGATGTAATTCGCTCCAAGATAATCTCGACAAGTTAAACAATGAACTTTACGTCGGCAATTGCTCCAGAATTGACCTGATGGCTGAGGAACTGGATAACCTCGAGCAACACTCGCGACGGGGCAATTTGCGGATTTTTGGTCTGGCCGAGCAACCATCTGAAATGCTCATCGATAAGCTGCCGATGTTCTTTGCCAACAATTTAGATGTTACGATAAGTCCTAAGGATATCATCGCGGCTCATCGGTTGGGCCCTCGCATGGGAAGCCATGGGGGCCATCGGTTGGGGGGGGGGGGGTTAGTATTTATGTTGTATCAAGTCTGACGTTTTCTATACCCGAGCAAAGCTCCATCGTCACCGAAGACTGTGAAATCTTATCGGTTCTTGTTAATAAAAAATGGATAATTATGGCGATTTATCGCCCTCCATCGGGTTTGCTGAAGAAGTTCGTTTCTTGCTTAACAGAATTATTATTCCGATTTCAACAGACTGGTTATCAGATATTGATCGCAGGCGATTTTAATATGGATTTTAGTTCTCCACCACCAAACTTGTATTATATACTTGATCCCATTATACGAGCAGACTTAGTTCCATCGATTTCCGTGTATTCGCACTAGTCCTCTTTTTTTAAGAAGTATACTGCGATTGACACCTGCTTTGCTACACTTGAACCTATCTTCAGTTGTCCTATTGATGTCCATATTACTGATCATTTTCCTCTCTTACTAGTGTTCAACTCGACTAAATTAAGTATAATTCCTCCTATAGCTTACAGGAAACGTCTAATTTCTGACCACTGATTGGTAGTTCTTGAATCTTACCTATCTCTTACTGACTGGCCTTGTCTATTATCTCATACCTTAGATGTTAATCTGATGTTCGACGCCTTTTTACACCATGTCCAATTTGGTTTCGATCGTTATCGTCCATTTTTACATGCTCAGAAATCATCTAAATTTATTGCCCAGCCGAAGAAGCCCTGGACTACTCCCGCTCTCTTGTGCGATATATCTATGAAGAACAAATACTATTTAATCGCCCGACGATATCCCACTCCAGAAAATATTAAACATTTTAAGGATTTCTCAAACAAGTTGCATGCAAAAATTAAAAGGGTTAAGCGGGAATACTTCAAAGGGCTCTTTTCGCGACTTATTTCCAATAAAAGTAAATGGCAAGTCATAAAAGACCTTGTTCAGGACAGAAAATCTTCTCCCCTCCCCTTTGATGGTACAGGTGATGTTAATAGAGAAAACTTGACAGTATTTCTTCAGACCTTGTTACCTGGTCCTTTGTCTCTATTGATTCTGTCAATGATGAGGATACTGTTCAATTTGATGATAATGTTACTAGTGTTTTTGTACCCCCTACTACCTCGGAGGAGGTTAAAAATGTTGTGTGTAAATTGAAGTCTTCTATGGCATTAGATCCTTTGGGCTTGCCCTCAAAAATATTGGCTAACTTCAATCGATTATTAGCTCTTCCTTTGACATATATCTTTAACCATTCCATAAATGTAGGAGTTTTTCCCACAGTTCTGAAACAAGCTAGGGTTACTCCGATTTTTAAAAAGGGGGGGCCCTCTTCTTTATGCCAACTATCGCCCTATTACCTCTTTACCGTTCTTTGCAAAGGTATTCGAGAGACTCTTTCATACGCGTTTGTCGCAATACATATTCTCCAACAATTTTATTACTACATGCCAGCACGGCTTTGTGCCTAAGCGAAGCGTTGAGACTGCGTGTTATGAGCTTCTCGAATGTTTCAGCTGAGATGGCTTCTAAAAATTATGTATCGGCAGTTTATATTGATTTTACCAAAGCTTTCGACCTTGTTTCTGTTGATCGACTTCTTTGTAAGCTTTCTCATTATTATGGTATTTATGGTCAGCCCTTATACTGGTTAAAGTCTTTTCTGATGGAGCGTTCTTACTTTTTGCAAATATTTGATGCTACTTCTGAGACAATAGTACGTAATGTAGGTGTACCCCAGGGGTCGATTTTATCACCCTTATTATTTTGTCTGTTTATTAATGACATTGTTAATTATATCCAACTACAATCCACTTTAAAGATTATACTTTACGCTGATGACATCACATTTTTAGCTGCGACCCCTAAATTATCTGATTTGCTAGTATTACTTAACAATGCGCTTGCGTGAACGTCAATAAAACCAAAGCGATGGCTTTTTATCAGCGGAATAGAAAAGGTGTACCTAATGTACTCTCATTAATGTATGACAACCAACTTTTACAAACTGTGACTTCTTTTACTTACCTTGGAGTAGCTATCACTCGGGATCTTACTTGGGATCTACATATTGATCTTTTACTATCTAAACTGAACAGAAGGCAGGGTCTTATTTCTCGTCTGCAATACTTGCCAAGTAAAATTATCTTTCAATTATATTATGCTTGAATTTATTCATATCTTAGCTTTTGTGTAGTGTTTTGGGGTTCTTCTACTCAGCAAGACCTCATTAGAGTATTGAAATTGCAAAAGTGGTTCGTTAGATCATACCTTGGACTGCCGAAAACTGTTTCAGTAACAGCGAGATTTTCTCAACTTGGTATAATAACCATTTCTCAGTTGTATTTTTTACGTGTCTGTCTTTTTGTTTATAAAATTATTAATTCAATGTGGTCTGCCTCATCAACTTTTGAGTTGAATCGTAATCTAACAAACCATCACTACACTACAAGACTAAAAGATCAAATTATTCCTCCTTTAACAATACATAATTATCGCCGACGATGTTTATCATACATCGGCATCATGTTTTGGTTACATTTACCTCCCAGTGTTCGTTCTGAAAGGAATTTTAGCATATTTTATAAGCAGCTCCTGTTATGTCTGTAATCTTGACCCTGGTTTTCGCATATGATTTTGTTATGATCAATTTTCTGTTCTTATCTACACAGAATTTGTTAGAACGACTTGGTATTGTACGAGGTAGTATAAACTCGTAGTTTATACTAGTTACAGTACATTTGTTATTAATTTAACGAACTTTGTTACAGCTGTTGATTACTAGGCCGTATTTATTGTTATGTTTAGTTTATTGTTGTCTGTATTATCATGACTCATATTAATCAGTTGCCATTTGTATTTTATTTATATGTTGGATGCCCCTCACTGGCCTACCTGTCAGTCATTCTTGACCATACCGGCACCTGTGGGTTAATTCATTCTTTCCTTTCTTAATAAATAAATTGTTGCTGTGTTAAATAAATTAATTATACTTGAGAATTTGTTGCGGATGGTACATTTTCCGTCGATTTGGCGACACTGGATTCCTCGTTTAATGACTGGTGATCGTGCAGGAGAGGTTCAAAACTATATAGTTTCACGCCTAAACCATCCAAATCACCCACAAGTTCTCCAAATCGTTGCCCAATTCATTATTTAGATAGTTGTTAAAATAAGCCTCCATATCTTCACAAGTCTCAAAACTGATATCTGAATTAGTCTCAAGCTTTCATGTCCAGACATTGTGAAAATTGTAGTGAACGCAGTACTGAGTGAATCTAGATCTATAGTGAATGTTAAAGCTTCGCTGCAAAGCTTGCTGGGAGCAATCCTTGCACTACGTCACGCCTCCACCCAAGATGGATGCCTCCCGATTTCAAATCGCGCTCGGAATTTTCGTTTTTCACACATTTAGGATTCGAATTTAAAAAAATTAAATATGCTATGATGTTATTAATAGGTTTGTCTTTCGATTTAAGTAAAGTTGTATGTGGCTGTAGAGTTGCCCTTTAATTATTTTATAAAAAAAAAAGGTTATCTACTGTCCATTTCCCACGAAAATGCCCCTGCGTTGTTGAAAGTGCTCACTGCACGCGCTGCAGTCATGGACGAGTCCGCAGTACTGATAGGGAGGGACACGTGATTTAAGTGGAGTGGAAGAGTTGTAGAATCTTCAAACAAAAAAGCCCTTTTAATGGGTACGGAAAGAGAATCCAAATCATCTTTGTATTTATTTCAAAAGTGATTTACTATTCAATTAACATATATTAATATTATTCATTGTTTAATTTTGAAAACGTTTGCAGTATAATCCCTATGAGTGCTGTGGACTCATCCACGACTGCAGCGCGTGCAGTGAGCAATTTCAACAACGCAGGGGCATTTTTGTGGGAACTGGACAGTATTTTGATATATTTTTTTGCAGTGTAGAATATTGAATTTTAAACTTGTAAATGTAAGAAACAGTAAGTGTTTTTCTCTGAAGAAAAATTAAACTTTTATAAGTACCGTAAATACCAGAGTATGTCGCACCTCCCAAATTTAGGGTAAATTTTGGTATAAAATTTTTTTTCCTCTTAAAATTCAAGCCATGACATCATAACTGATAATGCTAATTACGTCACTGAAAGATCAAAACAAACACACCAAATGCAGCGTGGAAACTAGTTTATTTACATTGTAGCGTTTACTCGTGGGGCATGAGATTCTTTTCTCTTGCTGCCACAAGAAACACTAACTTATTTTCCCACTATGCTAATTGCTTAATCCTAATTACCTACTTACCTGCCAAAGTGTCTAGCAATGCTCCCTTCATTAAAGTAAGCACCAGCCCACCTTTACTTCAATACCCATGCAAGTTGTCCCTCTTAAGTAGTCCTACCCCTCTAAACTTCGGTTAAGAATTGGCAATTATTGTGATCGCATTTATTTTGTTTTGCTTGGTTCGTTTTGTCAAAATACTTTATATCTGTTTTATTCAGTCCAGCTCAACTTGTAAAAATGCCCCCCCCCCCCCCCCTTCTGTTGTTTCTATGGCAATGAGACAGATTTAGCAAGTTAAGGTTAAGACTTAACATTGCCCACGGTAAGTGAGATGCCGACTCTCGCTCGCTGAAATCCGCACGTGCTCCTCCTGAACAGCCCGACTTTCGGAGACAACCCTGTGGGTTACCAGCCTACAGGCTCGCCACTCACGCCGTTCGGAGCCCCAGTGGTTAGAGGTAACTGGCCGCTTATCTCGGGGCAGGGTTTGGGAAGCGAAGTTAAGCTTTATTGTCCCGAAACCCCCACGTCTGCCGATAACAGCCGCTCTCTCCTCCTTCCCTGCCACTGTGCTCCGCGTCAGCTGGCGATGCCTGCTGCCCAAGTCGACGCATTCGCCTCCGCTGCTGCGCTGTCTCGTTCCTGATCAACATCGAGCGTCTCGTGGTGCCCATGCAGCTGTGATGTGGGCTTGTCCCATGGCACCTTGGTGTCGATGGCTAGAGCTATGTGCTCATACAGCTTTACTCAGGAGAAAGTCAGTGGATGGCTCTTTACCCGGCGGTGTTCATCTCATCATAGGTGGTCGTGGCTATGCTGATAGCTTAGCTGTTACAAACTTGTTTCTCGTGAACACGTGCCACATGAGTGTTCTTTGCTCTCTCACCTCCAAGTTTTTCTTCACACGTTTTTTTTTCCTCCGGAATGTCCGCTCTCATCTCCCTTGGGAGGTGACTGCTGTCATGATAACTCCTGCTCTCTCTCCCTTCCTGCCAAAATGTTGGGGACAAAGGGTAAAGAGGAAATATAAATTCTATAGGTGGTTAAACAATAATAAATGCATATTAATTTAATAAAATTTAAGTGCTGTGATGCATATTATACGATAATTTCGTTTGAAGTTCATCAGGACAAAATGCAACTCCGTGGCAGTGTTCGTTAATTTATTCAAAATGGCGGTATGTGAAGTGAGGTCGTGTTTATATCTCCTTTGAAGTTAGTTTCCTCGGTATTATCCAAAGATAAATAATTTTCTATAGGTGATTACTGTTAACAATAATAAATAGATAGTAATTTGATAAATTTAAGTGGAATATAATAACTACTTGTTTGTTATTCAATCAAACATGGCAACAGCTGGTAACGAAACAAACTATATCAACATCGATAGGCAGCCCATTGACAGGTAATTTTAGCTTGGCTCGAGTAAACGTCGCACCCCTGTTTTTTCACTCAAAATTGGGTACAAAATTTTGCAACTTATACTCGAATATTTATAGTATTCATTTTGGGTGACTTTTTTTTTTACCTGACAAGATATACGTATTTTTTCGATAATAGGACGTGGCTCTAAACCCAAGAAAAGCAAAAATTTTAGGAGTGCGGTCAAATCAAAAAAAATTAAAAATTCGTGATAGGTAATTTTGGATAGAACAAAAAAAATCGAACTACTTCGTTTTAGCATCTCATAGTAATTTAGATAGCAATTTTATTTATATAACTAACTAATTATTTTTATGTACTTAATGAAACTTTTATAAACTTATTAATGAACTGTGTAAATAATTATAGTAATCTCATTTTCAATTTAGTGTAACTCTTTGGCAGTGGCCATGACTCTTATCTACGAACTGCTGACCAATAGCGCGATAGAGCATTCTATGACATCACAACACCTTGGAGTTGAGTGGGCTTGAAAGAATCGTTGTCGCCGACAATAACTTTAACAGGTGAAGTATATAATAAAGCGATAATTTATGAATGAAAATGACTGGTTGTTTTGAAGGGTTAGAATATTAATTTCATTGTTAGAAAACGATTGAACAAAGGCTGGATAATTTAAAACCATGAACTCAAATCCAGCGTTTTTATGAGATAATTTTTTACCGATCAGTGGTAGATTTACCTTTTCAAAAAGTACAGGGCGATTATAATTAAAGTTACGATTTCAAAAATCGATAATTTGAAAACTAGCAGAACAAACGTGAGGCAATGGAATTTTGTTTGGCGAAGGGAAAAAAAAATTCCAAAATCTGCCAATAGATGGCGCTGGCGGGGTAATGTCAGGGGAAAAACCAAAAATGGA
>JAHWFO010004191.1:273117-286189 GCA_023313115.1 Rhysida immarginata
CCCCCCCCCCCCCCCCTTGTGGGGGTGAGGGGGTAACTTTGAAATCTTAAAGAGGAACCCCTATTTTTAATGGTATATTCAGATTGCACACAATATTCGAGAAATGTTTTATTCTTGATGTTTTTTCAATTGATCCAACCATTTATGACAAGGTTCGGCAACTTCTGGCCCGCTGGCTGCTTCCGGTTCCATGCGACCCGCGAGATTTTTTAATAGTATGTAATGAGCAGCCAGAAATAGGATAATTTTAAATTATTTTTTGGGAAACAATGCACTTTATATTAAAAATCTCAGAAAAAGTTAAAAATCTGTAATAAAAAAGATTGCCGACCTCTGGTTTAGGAGATAGAGGTCCTGAAAGTGTGGAACTTTTAAAGGTTACAACCCAATTTTATCGATGAAGACAAAGAGATAGAGAGTGGGTCTGCAGACATTCCTATTCTATTTTTTGATGGTCTTTAAGAATCCGAAGTCAGAATTTCAAAAATCCAAAAAATTTGTAGTGCACAAGTAAACTTTTGGGGGCAGCAGTCCTATGCAGATAGTCTATGCGTGTGTATTGAAAAATATTGGATTTTTGAAACTCTGACTTCGGATTCTTAAAGACCATTAAAAAGTAGAATAGGAATGTCTGTAAGACCCACTCTCTGTTTCTTCATCGATAAAAGTGGTTTCAAAACTTTATAAATTCCACACTTTCAGGGCCTCTCTATCTCCTAAACTGTTGGATCAATTGAAAAAAACGCCAGGAATAAAAAGTTTCTCGAATATTGTGTACTATCTGAATATACCATTAAAAATTAGGGGTTCCTCTTTAAGATTTCAAATTCAAAGTTCCCCCTCACAAGGGGGGGGGGGGTAATTTTTTTAACTAATGAATTTCCCCTGCGAAATAATTCACTTCTGATTTTGGACATTTTTTCGTACAATGCTTAGTTTCCAAGATATTCAGTTGTCTCAAGATAAATGCCTCACCCTGTATATAAACCTACATTTGATCAGTAAGCAATACAATTTTATATTTGCTTCCTATCTTTTTATAGGAAACTTCTGTTACACTTTATACTTTTTTAAAGGTAAATCGATCACAGATTGGCAAAAATTATCTGATAAAAACACTGGATTTGAGTTAAGGCTTTAAATTAACCTGCCTTTGTTGAATCGTTTTCTAACAATGAAATTAATATTCTAAGCCTTCAGAACAATAAATAACCAGTGAGAAACTCTGACATTAATGTGTTCAAGCTATTGTCGGCGATTCCTCCGGCCCACTCTACTCCAAGGTGTTGTGATGTCATAGAATGCTCTATCGCGCTATTGGTCAGTATTTCGTTGATAGAGCCATGGCCGCTGCTGAAGAAATAGTTACACTCGTTCATTAAAATGTGATTACTATAATTATTTACACATTTCATTAATAAATTTATAAAAGTTTCATTAAAAATATAAAAATAATTTAGATGGTTATTTAAATAATGAAATTACTGTCTAAATTACTATTTAAGATACTACGGAATGCTAAAACGAGGTAGTTTATTTATTTATTTATTTTTTTTAGTCCCAAGAAGCTTGCTGCCTTTAAACGGCTATTTTTATCATTCCACTGTCTAATTTGCGACTGCGGCCTATATTCAAAAAAATACGGCAATATAGTAGAACCTCGATTTTACGAACACTTGATTTTCTGAAATTCCGGATTTTACGAAGTAATTCTGAACTCCCGACCCCAATTTTGTAATTTTCTTGCAATAAACTGTCTTTTTTAGGAAGTATTTTCAAAACAAAATACTGTTTTTACGAAGCCATCAACAGTAATTAATAGGAATTTTTTCTTTAATTAAACCAATCATTTTAATCTTTTTTGTTAAGCAAATGACACCTGTCTTTAATTGATCATGTAGCAAATGAATCATTTTGCTTCCATTACTTAAGCACTTTATTAGACAGTTTCGATAAGAAAAAATTGATTCGTAAGCTGGTTTCACTTTTGATATCGGAAATGTCGAAAAGAGTGTTGTTGAGCCAGTTGATTGTGAAATCCAAGCAGACATTAGTGATACCTATTTCGAAGAATTCAAAGCATGGGAAAACTTAAAAAGTAGGTTGAATTTCAGTAATAAATTTTTTGAGTTTGTTGGTAGTGGTAACTTCGTCAATGATTCGTCTGTGACTTAATCAAAGATGGCGGCGTCGAAGACGAGATTGATGATAATGAAGCCCAAGAGGAACCCATTACAACATCGTCTGACATTAAAAACTCTTTAAATACACTGCGAAAACCTTTATACTCTATGAAAAATCCCCCAGATAAAATTTTTGGAAGGTTTTTTTAAATTATCAAATCATATTCAGAAGAAATTAAATTCAGGTGCAAATTTGCAACAAACAATTGACTTTTAAAATTATCAATTTATCTAAAAAAAAAAAAAAAAAACTGTAAAAAAATTATTTATTGTGCAATTAAATCATTTTTTCCGCGAATTTTCTGGTCTGGTTTTTACGAAGTTTGGATTTTATGAATAAATGTTACTGGCCCCCTGAGATTCGTAAAATCGTATTCCTTAATCAGGGGTCCTCCACTACTGTATATAAAATCGTAATCAGATATAAAATTAGGAAGGTTCAATTTTTTTTGTTTTATTTGTGAAACAAATGAATTTTTAAATCTTATAATTTATCAGTGCCAAAGCCAGCTATTTGGGGGCTTTGTCAGTTCTGTTCCAGCTCTCTCGTTAGTCACGTGCTCCAGCAAAGGGGGGGAGGGAAGTTCATCAAATCGTCGGTGTGATTACCCATGCTCTTGCCTTTGTGTGTTGAGGAATGTCAATGAAATTATCACAGATGAATGTAAAAACAATTCCCATCTTTATTGATAATTTTTAAGGGGTATACAGCTTTTCTAAATTTTTAAAAGCTGTATACACTGAGTGAGTGTATTATTATGACCACCTGACATGTTTATGCAAATGCGCACACAGATGTCGCCACAATGTTGCTAGCCGGCCGGACCAATATAAAAAGGGAAGCAGAGTGTCGTCGACAACAGTAGACTTGTTCCATTCTTCAACTATGGGTAAACGACACGATTTAACAGCCTTCGAACACGGGGTGATTGTAGGTGCTCGGAGCTATGGAGCTAGTATCAGCGGAACAGCAGCATTTGTGGGGTGCTCAAGAGCAGCCGTCGTTAAAGTATTTAAAGACTGGACGGTTAGCCGGAAGACTGGGTCTGAACATTCGTGCTGTTGCCGCCCGCAGATGGTTGATGATCGGACAGAACGGAGACTGTCACGACTGGTAAAGGATAACAGAAGGGCAACTGTGCATCAAATCACTTCTGACCTTAATCAGGGGTCCTCCAAAACTGTCTCTGAATGCACTGTCCGCCGCACACTGCATCTCATGGGATATGGAAGGCTGTCTGCAGCCAACAAGCGGAAACTACTCCAATTCGCTCAGGAGCACAAGGACTGGACTATCGAGCAGTGGAAATAAATCATGTGGTCTGACGAGTCACGATTCCAGTTACATCATGCATCTGGACCCCGCATGCATGAGTACAACCCTTCAGGTCGGTGTGGGCAGTATTATGGTCTGAGAAATGTTTTCCTGGCATGTGTTCGGTCCGTTAATACGTGTTGAACAACTTCTGGATGGCACAGCATACCTCCGTATCGTCGCCGATCAAGTCCACCCAGTCATGTTGATGGCGTACCCCAATGGAGATGGCTACTTCCAGCAAGACAATGCGCCATGCCACAGAGCTCATATTGTGCAGGAATGGTTCCAGGAACGTGAGGGGGACTTAACCTTACTTCGGTGGCTCCCACAATTCCCAGATCTCACTCCAATTGAGCATTTGTGGGATGAAGTCAAACAAACCATCAGACGGCTGGATCCACCACCTTCCAATCTAGCACAACTAGACAGTGCTATCCATCAGCCATGGTGTCAGATTCCTCCCACCACCTTCCAACATCTCATGAAATCAATGCCACGAAGAATCACCACAGTATTAAAGGCAAAAGGTGGCTCAACGAGATACTGACAGGGTGGCCATAATAATTAGCTCACTCAGCGTGTAACGTAAGAAAACACTCTCGTCTTTGTATCGATAAACTAGACGCCATGTTTATTCTTTCTCGACAAGAGGCTCACTCCAACCCGTGCATGCGCAGTTTTAGATCTTTATTGCAGATCGCACATATGGGAATCTGCACCTTCTGCTGATAATCAAGTACTACTCGCGTCGATGCTTGTGAAATCGAACTTCTCAATCGCAGTAGTAGTCATAGTGGCCAGTAGTAGCGGCCTGTCGGAGCTATGGGAACCAGCCTTAAATTACATCAGCGACGCAGCAAACTTAGTGATGACATTCTGGCATATCATTGACGTAATAAATGTATTTCACATATGATTGAACATGATTGATACATGAAGTGGAAAAAGCCAAGATGTTCATTATCACCATTGATGAGTCTACAGATATAACAGTTCATCAAAATTTAATTATATACATCTGATCTGTTAAAAATAATGAGCCTGTAACTAAATTTTTATCCATTGAACAGCTCCAAAATGCAACTGCTAACATATAACAGAAATTATGATGAAATATTTTTAAAAGTAAAAAGCCTGAACCTTCTTAATTTGTGTAGTACAGCTACTGATGAAGCTTCTGTAATGTTAGGCAAGAAATTAGGTGTTGTAACAATTTTGAAATAATTTTGTCCTTATATCATAGATTAGCTTTGGCTGCTGCCGATGCTGCAAACTCTAATCAATATGAATTGTAATTTCAAGAAACTGTAAATTCATTATATAAATACTTTCAATATTCTCCAAAGAACATGGGGCATTTAGAGAAAATTCAGGCCATATTACGTGAAACTGAAAGTTTGACTCGTGGCTTCAAAAATTTCTTGGAATTAATTTTTATTTCTGCGCACAGATAAAAATACAGGGTGATTACAAAAGAACTTCACACTTTTAAAAATTTATTACATCAAAGCTATTCAGAATATAGACACACCACATACGGATTCTCAAAGAAAAACTCTTGAAGTTTGTGACACAGTTAAAGATGTTCAATATGCCTCCCTGTAGTTGAATTCGTCCCAAACCCGCATTAACATGTCTCCATCAATCCCATGTATCGCTCCCGTAATGCGTTCTGTCAGCTCGTCTAGGTCATGGGGAAGGGGTACGGTGAAGACCTTGTCCTTTACACACCCCCGTAAAAAGAAATCACAGCGGTGGATTGGTCGAGCAAACAATAACCTGGAACTTGCAAAGTGGCCACCGTGGAGCCCCGACTTCACACCTTGTGATTTCTTTTTATGCGGGTGTGTAAAGGACAAGGTCTTCACCCTACCCGTGACCTAGACGAGCTGAAAAAATGCATTGCGGTAGTGATACGTGGGATTGATGGAGACATGTTAATGCGGGTTTGGGACGAATTCGACTACCGCATTGATGTATGCCGTGTCACGACAGGGGGGCATATTGAACATCTTTAACTGTGTCACAATAAACTTAGATTTTTCTTTAAGAATCCGTATGTGGTGTGTCTATATTCTGAATAGCTTTGATGTAATAAAATTTTAAGTGTGAAGTAGAAACATTTAAACATTTCCTTCAAAATTATGTCCTTGGGCAGTAACACACTTCTGTCAATGTCTGTATAATGCTTGGAAACACTCTGCAAAGGCAGTTTGTGGAACTGTGCAAAGTGCGGATATAGCAGCAGCTTTTGTCTCTACGATTTGGCGTCCGTCTTCTCACATGTTGTTCACAAGATTAATTGTGGATGGATTGATTGAAGTTGGACGGCCACTCCAATGGTCAGCTTTGATATTTGAATGTAGTTCCATAACTGACATATTTTACATAGCGAAATCGGAATGCAATGCATACTCTACCAGTTAACAGAATGCCCGTGCACCACAGCATTCCGTTTAAATTACGTCAGAACTCCTTCGAGCATGATCTACGAATGGTAAACTACGCGGGGAAGCCTCACTTGCTCACACACGTCAATTTCACAGATATCACGATCCCGGGAACTTTTTGAAGCTACTAGTATGTGCCCCAAAGTGCGGGGGTGGGTCTACTAGTTGGACCAAAGCCTGAGCCACCACCGCACAATAAGGACTGAGAGTGTGTGACTTGCCAGGGCGATGGTAAGTAATGAAATAGGCAGTGTAGTTGGATGAAAAACGTTCGATAACTGTGGAAAGCGACATAATAACAGTAAAGGAAAATTGGAGTAGAACAAAAGAGGTGGATAAGGTTTTCCTTTAGTGTTATTATTAGTGTAGTTGGGGTAGAACAAAAGAGGTTTAAGGGGAGCAGCGAAAGGGGGGGGGGAGGCGAATTTTGGAGCAAAAATTCGAAAAATTTTTTATCTTCTATAGCATCTCTACTATCAATCTGTGAGACTGTTTTATTAAAATTTTACTATTACAGTAAAAAAAATAGTTTTTATAACCCTCCACCTTCAATTTCAGTCCAAAAAAACCGCTGCCATTACGCGAAAAAACACACAAAACTCCTGTTTTTTTGCTCTGCTATAACTCGCTGAAAAATATGCGTATCAGCACCATCTTTTATTTATTTTTATTTGAAAGAGGCCAGTCCTCTACTAGGCTCCGTAGGTTTTGTGGGGGCCAATCAAATACGTCTTTGTAAATAGCGTGCTTTTTATTATGATAGAATTGCCTAACTATGAAGGATATGCATCTCGAGCAACGATTGGCTTTCCCCGATCACATGGCGATGACCGGGATCCTGATTGGCTAATGGCTCTACAGTGGCAATGGCGGACATAGGTGGAGCTCTTCTCATTTAGCTTTCATTAGCTTTCAAACGGAATTTTCCTTTCATTTGCAGATGAAAACAACCTAAGAAGATTATTTTTTACGTTATTTTTCACGATTATGCCAAAGGGCACAAAGTTTAGAAGGGGAAAGAAGCTGTTGACAGTATTAGCGTTCGAGAACAAAGGGCAGCACAGAAGTTTTGTGAAACTGCCCAATTTCTTGATTCTAATTTTTCAATGAATTGATCTTTCAACATAAGTAGAAAGCTTATATTAAAATGGGTAGAGTAAGCTTATGGGGATTATAAGTAATTTAATTAGGGTATGCTTTCTGTCGTTCTAGTAGCGAAGATACGCCTCGTTTTAGCGAAGGCGGAGTGTAAGCATTAATTCACATTGGTTGGTAGTAATGCGTGGAGCGAGCCAAGCGTCAAAACTGCGAATATTTAAGGAATCAAAGGGTTACAGCCTCCCTCCCTTAGTTTTGTCATTTCGGAAAGTTACACAATTGACGTGTAACGACGTTCTGCGAATAGTGTGCGAGGGTTCCTAAAGGCGGTTGAAAGCATCGGAACATTAGGTCATTGGACCGATGAGATGAAACTAACGATCGCTAAAGCCAAATTAAAGGGCAATGCAGCTAGAAAAACAGCGGAGCTTGAATTATTTGACGTAGACAGTTATCCGGTGTTTTGTTCACGCTTGAGCCAGATCTTTGGGAAAGGGAAAGTAGAGAGAGATTTTGGCAAGGAACTCTATGACGTAGCACAACGAAGAAAAGAATCAGTCATGGATTATGCCAGCCGATTACAGGTCGCAATGGACCGTTTTATTTTAGACAACCCTGGTATGGAAGCATCCAGGGACCAGCTGTTGGTGCAGTGGTTTACGCGTGGATCGCTTACGCCCCATAGGAAACTTCTGGCTGCTAAAGCGCCAAAGACGTTCGATGAGGCTATCATGTGTGCTCTCTAAAGAGATAGAACAGGGGCAACATAGCGAATCGAGTGGGGGTGACTTGGGGGCTCGTGCAGCCACATTAACTGATGACGAGGATGAGCCCGTGACATAGACAAAGATAAAGAAGAGGGGGTGTAGGAGGTCGCTCGCAATCTAAGGAGTGTGAATGTTCTTGCAAGAAAGACATCGCCGAGTTGCGGCAGATGATGGAGAAATTGCTTAAGGAGAAAGAGCGGGGAAATAAGACTCGCGAGGTGAGGAAAGATAGTGGTTGCTTTAAATATGGGGCCCAAGGGCATTATGCCCGGGACTGCCATCAGCAACGTGTCCCCTCTGACTCCACGCAGGCAGCTCCTGTGGAGGAGGAGTCTCCTATTGTCCTAAAACGTGGACAAGACCGATTGTATCGTGTCGGCGTTCGTGTACAGGGCCAACTGATTGACATGCTTGTGGACACGGGATCATAAGTGTCCTTCCTGGATTCAGAAGTGTGTCATCAGTTGTTGCAGGTCCCTGTACACGAGGTGGATAGAATGGTGCGGGGAGTGGATGGCTCCTGCATGCACATCACTCAGGAAGTTACTCTTGATATTAAGCTGACTAGGTGTAATTTTTTGTTATATTCATTCGCTGATAGGCCGTACGACGGCATCCTTGGTACAGATGTTCTGGAAGGAATATCATTCATGTGTGCGAGGACATGCCTGCGGTTACCAAGGATGCCGAAGGTGAGAAGCAGTCGATGCCATGCGAAGGATCAGTGGAAAATTCTGTCCCGCTCAAAAAACAAATTCGGCATAGGGCCGGTTTGGGTTCCCTGTATCCAGGGGCCCATGTACTAATTGTCAAGCGTAAGGGAAGTATAAAAATACGGTTTGGACCTTTTAGAGTTATGAGGGAACTTACGGGTAACCAAATTCAGGTTAAAGACCTACGATACCGTGATACCCAGGTGGTTGGGCGTAGTTGTGTGCGTGTGCTGAAGCCTAATAGGCGAACAGACCAGCACCAAGAAAGAAGCTCAGTGCTGAACGATGTGGGTGTGGGAACAAGTGATGAGCCCGTAAAGATTGAAATGGTCGATGCTTGCTGTACAACAATGGTTGAGACAGTGGATGCTAGTATTACAGCCATAAATGAAATGGCTGATGTAAGTATTGCCACCTCAGTTGAAATGGTAGATGTGGGTACTGTGATGATATCCCAGTAGATGGAGTATGGGTATGGGATTGCGAGACGCAAACTGATCCAAAGTAGTTTAGAGAGAAAATGGCTGTGGAATCTGCCGAAAATGGTAGTGGTGTGCCAACAGGAGTGAAGAAACTTGGTAACTAACTTAAAACAGCGAACTCATTGGGAACTATGAAAATGTTGGCCAAAGAAGAACATATATTTGTGAACTACCTTTTTTGGAGAAAGATATGCATAAGATTAGGTTAGGGCTAACCTACTCAATCTAACATCCTATCCTAATCTAACCTATCTTTTTTTTTTGGGGGGGGGGGGGAGTGTGGCCTGGTGGGCTTTCACTGAACACACAAATTCTGTGAAGTTCAGCAACATCAGTGTAGTATTGTAATTATTTTTAACGTGTCTGTTTTAATAAATCCTTGAAAATTGTTGAGAAATCCTTGATAAGTGCTTGAAAAGTCCTTGAAATTTTTTTCTTCTCAGTTGTACGAACCATGGCTAATCAGTAAATAAAGAATTGTACTATAGGACGTTTGTGGTAGGGATGCAACATCGAATCAGAACATGGATGTTTAATATCATACGATAGTTGAAATTAAAATATCAATGTTTCGATATTATCGAGGAAAATACAGCGATGTCGTTCCTATTTTGCATTTTTTTTTGACTGATTTTGTACAATTCTTTGATTTTTTTGTGAAATTCCCTGACCTCTCCCGGTCGCTAATCACCCTGTTATTAAAACTTATAATTAGAAAAATTTTAGGCTAAATTAACGTAGTAATGGGTAGAGCCGTGCGATGCTTAAAACATCGCGACATCGAGGTTAGCATCGATGTCAGAAAAGCTACTTGAGGTTAACATCGATGTCTGCCGATAACAGCCGCTCTCTCCTCCTAGGCGGTGCCCGTCTCATCATAGGCAGTTGTGGCTACGCTGATAGCTTGGCTGTACTCCCGCTCTCTGCTTGCCCATTCTTGCGCTCTCTCTCTCTCTCTCTCTCTCTCTCTCTCTCTCTTCCCGCCAAAATGTTGAGGACAAAGAGAAAAGATAAATAATATTCTGTAGTCGATTAAACAATAATAAATACATATTAATTTAATAAAATTTAAGTGCTGTAACATATACCGTAAGTTAATTTCGTTTGAAGTTCATCAGGATAAAATGCAACTCCGTGGCTGTGTTCGTTAATTTATTCAAAATGGCGGCATGCGAAGCAAAGTCGTGTTTATATCTCCTTCGAAGTTAGTTTCCTCGATATTTTACATAGATAAATCATTTTCTATAGGTGATTACTGTTAACAATAATAAATTTATCAAATAAATATCTGTTTAAGTGGAATAAAATAACTACTTGTTTGCTATTCAGTCAAACATGGCAACAGCTGGTATTGAAACAAACTATATCAACATCGATAGGTAGCCCATCGACAGGTAATTTTTGCTAGGCTCGAGTAAACGTCGCACCCCTGTTTTTTCACTAAAAATTTGGTACAAAATTTTGTGACTTATATTCGAGCATTTACGGTAAATTTTGATCTATTGTCTTATGCTCGGGGCAATATGGTATTTAACTCCTTGTTTGTTTATAATTGACACGTAATTAAAAGCAGTTTGCTTCATTCATTTCGTATCAAAGTCCCTTTTTATGTGGGAATCTTTTATTTATTAGTTTATACAGTCAATTCTCGTTAATACGAAACTGGTTAGTATGAAATTCCGGTTAATAAGAAGACATTTTGTGGCCCGTCCCCGAGAAAGCAATTACTATGTAAAATTTTCTGCTTTATACGAACATATTTTTATTAAAATACGGTTTATACGAAAGAAAATTTCATAATTTTATTGAAAAATAGTCCTTTTAGGAACAATTTTAATGATAAAATTTCAGATTTCGAAGTGTAAAGTTAATAAAAATAATTTTCAAAGTCATTTCATATATGACTGCTTCTGAATTATTCGAATAAATGAATACTCGATTTTTTAATCAGTGGATACTTTTTATTCGATAATTTTAGTCGATTATTCGATAAAAAAATATCGGTTATTTAGTCGAATTTTTCAAACTAACGAATCACGTGCTTTCAGACTGACGGGAAATCTGATTCGCGAAATCTGAATCACGTGCTTTCAAACTAACGGGAAATCTGATTGGTTCAGCTATTCAGAGCTGAAATCCTGTCACATTGCGCTCAAATCTTTCTTTAAACAAGTGCAATATCGGCATCGTTTCAAAATCAATTTTCTCATCGCTGCAATGCAGTTATCTAATTTTATTACAGTCAGGAATTTTATTCAATGTCAGCTTCAAGCAAAGGGAAACGAAAGGATCTTTCATTAGATCTTAAGTTACAAATTCTGAATGCAGCGGGAAAACCAAATGCTATAAAAGGGCAGGCTGCTAAAGACTTTGACATTCCACCGTCAACATTATCAACGATACTTAAAAACTCGGAAAAGATAAGACAACAGGCTGAATCGAGTGGAACTCTGAGAAGAAAACGAATGCGAAAAGTAGCACACGAAGACATGGAAACGGCACTTTTAACATGGTTTAAACAAGTAAGTTAACGTTTTTTCTATTCCGGTATACATGCAGTACAATGCAGTGCTGTAGAAATTACTGTAAGCTTTTTTTCTATAATGTACTGTACTCTGTATTTGTTTTAGGCTCGACAAAAGAATATTCCCATTAGCGGCGATATTCTAAAAGAAAAAGCTAACCAGTTTGCAAACCAGCTGAACATTGAAAATTTCGCGTGCTCTAGTGACGAAACAACGCTGAAGAAACCGCCCTATTTTATAATCTTCTGCCCGAGAAATCTTATCATTTAAATTCAATCTGCTCCATCAAATCAGAAAATGTTAGAATTGATGGAGGAAATTAAATCTTATATATTGTACAGTCAGGATGTTCCTGAAGACTTATTTACATTATATTGTAAAGTCAATAGTGATTTAGAAAAAAAAATTGTTTTAGCACGAAAACTGTTATTACATATATTTTTAGGAGAGATGAATAAAAATTATTTCTAACTTAAAGTACTCTATTTCCATGCTTATTTCATAACACTTTTAGTATTGTTGGTTTATACGAAATACGAATAATACGAAAAAATTTCTTGGTCCCCACGATTTCGTATTAACGAGAATTGACTGTAAATAAATGAGCCTATTTCCTTATTAAATTTATTAAATCATTTTGTAAAAAGTGTAACATTTTCTTTGTATTATTATTAAGTGTTCCATTATTCAATTAAAAATAGTATACCGTAATTTTCGAGGTATAATACGAAGGGGGGGGGGAGTTAAAAAAATCATTACTACGTATTGTAAAATGTAAATATTTAATATTCTGATAAAAACCACAATGAAGATAAGATTTTTAAACAAAAAACTTTTTTTTTTGGAGGGGGGATCAAAGTGGGAGGGGAGGTGTATATTATACCCTAAAAATTACTGTATTTCTTAAATTACTGCTTAGGCTTGTTAAAATATGCACAATAGGAATTGGGTAGATAAATCTGTAATGACATTAGTTAGCACAGTAACCCCCCCCCCTTCTACAGTCTGGTTTAATATAAAGGCAGTTGGAGAGGGGGGGGGGGCATAGTTATTTTTTTTTTTTTTTTTTTTCCTCAACTGGGCCCGATAACGAGTTAATGACGTCACACATGAGATCTGATTAGTGAATAAAGCACATATGACAAGCCTATTAAGTCTAATTATAGATTTAGAATTAAACATTTTTTGACTTAATACCTGAAAAATCTCTTATTTGAATTTATGAATTAATTCTTTGATGTCAGAATTATGTAAAAAAGAATTCTTTTAAATCTGTGTTTATTTACATATGAAAAAAAATTATATCAGTGATTCTAAAAATTAGCTGATTACACAGTATAGAAAAAAAAATTGTACCTCACATGATACTTTATTCGAATAATGGAATAAAATCTTATGTGGATAGAAATACCGTAATTTTCTGGAGTAACGCCGCGGCGGCTGATACGCCGCACACGCCAAAATTTAACAAAAATGTTAAATCTCCGGGAGTAGCGCCGCGGCGGCCGATACGCCGCACCGCCCCCCCCCCCCCCC
>JAHWFO010004191.1:286289-302523 GCA_023313115.1 Rhysida immarginata
ATATTTATAAGATATATTTTATTAGTCGAATCCTTCAAAATCCGATGTTTCCGAATCGGAATGAAATAAAGATAAACGGTCGAAAGTCAAAAGTCGTTGGAGAGAGAAATACTGGGAGATTATGCTCGTCGAAATTGAAACCAAATACTGATTGCCATGAAACGACAATCGACAATCGAACAGTGATGTGTACACTTGTTAGGATGGAACGAAAGCAGCGCTTTCACAAAGCTCATCTAACCAGAATAAACTCCAAATGAAATACACTGAGGTAGTCAAGAAGCCTAACCAACCCAAGCGGTTTTCCATATTATACAAAAAAGAAAATAAGATTGACGATTGTCAGAAACAAAAAAAAATAAAAATAAAATAAAATAAAAAATACAAGGAAAAAATAAGATTATCACATCTTCCAGTAGTCTGGGAAAGAGACATTGCTAATATCTTCAAAATTGATGTCAAGAAAGTGCCTCGGTTTACGATACTTCGTATGCCAGTTCATATTCATTGAGTTCTCCAGTATCCCTTTCACAAGCTTATTGTCGTGAGTCTTCATCTTCTGTATCATAATCAAAAGGAGATCCTGTATAAACTTAGAGTCCGATTTTAATCACAGACTGCGTGGAAGAATCTTAAATGAACCTCACAGGCTCTAATGGGCAGCTTCATACGATCTTAAACACGGACTGCGTGATAGAATCTTAGTTAAACCAAACAGGGTACCGTATATACCCGCGTATAGGCCGAATTTTTTTTTTCAAAAAATGACCCCTAAAAACCACATTCGGCCTATGCGCGGGTCAGAGTTGATAAAAACTCTTATAAGTGGAGTTTACAAAAAACTAAGCAATAATTTTATTTATTAATCCGTTTAGATTTCATTTATTAACCCTTTCACTGCATAAATAA
Source organism: Rhysida immarginata (assembly GCA_023313115.1). NCBI lineage: Eukaryota > Metazoa > Arthropoda > Chilopoda > Scolopendromorpha > Scolopendridae > Rhysida > Rhysida immarginata. The sequence goes on from JAHWFO010004191.1 coordinate 287,199, forward strand.
ATTTCTGATAAGATAAAAGTATTATGAGATACAACGCTGTGGCGGCCATATTGGAAAAAGTATGAGACGGGGAGGGGCTTCAAACGAAACCAGCGCATTTTAACGTGTTCTGTCTTTCCAATATATACAGTAAATTAGTGATGTGCGATCCATCGATGGTTTTGTTCGTCGTTCAATGGAAATTTCGATGGTTTTCAACCATCGAACGATTTTTACAAAACATCGATTGCCAGCGATGGTGGTTTACAAACCATCGATGGAAATTTCGATTGTACTTCGATGGTAAATGGTTGGTTAAGTCAAATCACCAATCAGTCACTAGACTGTGTTAGCTAGGAAAACTGCTAAATAAATACATTAATCTAAACGGTATTCAAAATGGAATATCGAAGCATCGAAGATTCAAGAAAACTAAAAAATTCGATTTCGAAACAGTTTGAACATCGATACTTTAAGCCTACTGAAAGATGATCGAAACAAAATTGAAACCATGATCGAAAAATATCTCAAAGCGCATAAAATTTAATATATCTTACAGCACATTGTACAAATACATTAATTAGTGCATCATATCGCATATTTTTCCTCAATTTTCCATTATAACAAGCAAATGCAAAATCAAAGTGATGCCATTGAAAGTGATGCCGATGAAAATGAAACAGAAGATGATTTGGACGACATGTATGAAGAAGAATAAAACGAAAATTTTTATCAACTTTTCGGAGAGACGGCTAAAAAAAATACTACTTTTGATGGTTTTTCCACACAATGATTTTCTTATTATAAATTTAATGTTTTTGTAATAAAAAATTTTTTCCCTTTTTTGCCTCGGCCTATGCGCGGGTCAAGGTGTTTTTCCACTTTTTGGGCTCAAAAACAGAGCGTCGGCCTATGCGTGGGTATATACGGTATGAGGCACAGTTTGGGCCATGTTTAAATCGAGGTGGATGGATTGGTTTTTCACCGTCCTTCTGTTCAGCTGGGCAATGGTCCTCAGGGTAACATTCTGGAATGACTGTAGTTCACTCCATCTGCTTTTACAGATAGTCGCCCACGCAGGCATGCCATAGAGCAGTATGGTCCGGATAATCGATTTGTACAGAAGAAGCTTGTTGTCAATGCTGAGGGCGCTGTTGCGACCCATAAGAGCTATGATACTGTACTTAGCCCTCTTCGCTTTGTTCAGAGCATAGGACATATGCTGGTTCCATGAGAGTCTTGAGTCAATGTTAACTCCCAGGTACTTGTAGTTATCCACCCAGTCCAGTTTTTTATTGAACAGAACAAGAGAATCTGGGGGATGCTTGAGCTTTCTATTGAGGTACAAAGCCTTGCACTTTCCGACGTTAAGGTTCAACTTCCAGCAGTTAAACCAGTCTTTGAACTGCTTCAAGGCGCACTGCAGCCGAGTGATAACGTGAGCCAGCTGGTGTGCCCATGTCATAATGGCAGTGTCATCCGCATAAAAATACAGATTACAATTATCGGGTTTTGGGAAATCATGTACAAAGTAATTAAATAGCATAGGCCCGAGGACAGAACCCTGAGGGACACCGGCCTTTACAACACGGGGTGTGGAAAGATTTTCTCCAACTTTGGCTTGATAGGATCTGCCGTCAAGAAAGGATTTCACCATCAAAATCAAATCGGCAGGGAACCCGTCTCTGATCATTTTATAGACAAGGCCCTCATGCCACACTTGGTCAAAAGCTTTACTGACATCGAGAAATACCACCCCACAGTACCTGGATAGGTTCAGGGGGGTGCTCAGGTCTTCAACGAGCCTCCATATCTGCATCGGACAAGAGTGGGCAGCACGAAAGCCAAACTGCTCTTCCCGTAAAAGGTCATTTGCTAGACAGTGATCTTGGAATCTGACAAGGATCGTTCTCTCCAACACCTTGGACATCGAGGGTAGCAAGCTAATAGGTCGGTAGCTCGCGGGAATTGCAGGATTTTGCCCCTGCTTTGGGATACTCAACACAATAGATTTCTTCCAAGCCACAGGGAAGTAAGAAAATTTCCAGCAGTCGCTAATGATATTGGTGAGAAATTCAATAAAGTTCTTTGGGAAATTCATAAGGGCGTTATTACTCACCTTGTCTTTTCGTGGAGCCTTCTTCTTTTTCAGTTTACTTATGATGTTGGCGATCTCTCCAGCCTCGATGTTGTACTTCGTAAAATGCTGTGGGACTTCATCAAAGTTGAAAATACCTTCTTCCACACGCTGAGACATGATTTGGCTCTCGGGCTTATCGTTGGTAGGAGTAACAAACTGCATTTCCAGTGAATCTGCAATGACTTGGGCCTTGTCCTGATCAGTTTGCACATAGTTGCCTTGTGGTGTACGGAGTGGAGGAAGCATAACATTCTCTGTAAAGCTCTAACCATACTCCAAATGGAATTGTCGCGAGCCGACAAGCTTTTGAGTTTTTCATTCCATCTAGCGTCGCGAAGCTCTTTTATCTCCTCTTGAACTCTTCGCACTAACCTATTGTACTTGGTTTTGAGCCAAGGTTCACGATAGCGTTGCCAAAGTCTACGGGTCCTGTTTCTTTCAGCAATTAGGCGTTGGATTCCAGGAGTGAGTTGGATTCGATGAAGAGGTTTATTCTCTGATGGATACTTACTAGCTTCTATGGCACTGTTAATACATCTGGTGATGTCATCAACAAGTTGATCGATATCCTCTGTACAGTAAGCAACGTCGGGATGGTAGCCATAGTCCTTAAGAATATCTTTGTAGAGCTTCCAGTCTTGATGATGTACGAGTTCCTCTCGGAAATTTATGTCAACATTGTCAAAGTTCAACGCCACAGGCTTGTGGTCAGAAGAAAGGTCATCAATCGTGAAGATATTGTACGGTTTGAAGAAACCCTTCAAGAGCGTGATGTCCAAAACGTCACTACTAGGGGAGTGGTCGCAGTAGTAGGTGTCCTCCACAGGTCCAGCAGCGATGATATCATCTTTACCTTGTATGTACCTGTAGAGAATCATGCCGTTGTAATTCTGCGTTCTGGAGTTCCAGCTTGGATGCTTGGCATTTAGGTCACCAGCCAGGACGACTGGAGTGTCACCACTGAAGAGATCGTCAAGCTCGCAAATGTCAAGATAATGTTTAGGTGAATTGTAGAGCGCTACGAACTTCACTTCACCACAGGAGACGTCATTGATAACGATGGAGGCTGATTCCATACCTTCATAAGACTTGGATACTAATTCTTGGTTTTGAATTCCCCTCTTAATGATGATCGCAGCGCCCCCAGACGCACATCTTGCAGCATTTGAAGCCATTCGATCATTGCCGTGAAACCAAAAGCGACCCCTTTTATATCGCAACAGGTGTCATAGTAGCGGGCGTCGATTATTCTGATTGGTTGACCTCTAGCGGGCGTCGATTATTCGGATTGGTTGACCTCTAGCGGGCGTCGATTATTCTGATTGGTTGACCTCTAGCGGGCGTTGATTATTCTGACTGGTTGCCCTCTATAGACGAACGCGAAAAGTAGACCAGTTGATCATTAGCCAAATGACCTCTCTGGGCAAAAAGCCACACTAAAAGCGGGGATTATTTGAAAAAATTTATTTCCTGTTGATGACTGATTACACTGCGCGATTTGCGGAAAACATCGATGTTCAAATACATCGATGTTTCCAAAGCCATTCGATGAGAACGTCGATAAAAACCATCGATACTATAAATTCGTCGATGATAAGAGTGCTTTATTATCGAGTGAATCACCCGCTGTCGATGAAAGATCACGCTCGATCGTTATCGGAGTGAATTTTTAATCATGTGTAGAATCTATCTATCTTTTTTTTTTTGTAAAATCTCCGGTAGTAGCGCCGCGGTGGCTGATATGCCGCACATGCCTAATTTTTAACTTTTAATAACAGAAACGCCGCGGCGTTACTCCCGAAAATTACGGTAGTTATGTAATATAACTAGAGGATACTCTTTTACCACAACAAGGAAACAAGAAACGAAAAAATAATAAATGAAAAATAAGGAAAAAAAATAAGACAAAAAACAAAAGAATAAGGAAAAATACGACCTGTAAGCGCTTTTTGAAAGCCTTGCTTTCATCGTTCAGCAGCCCAAGGAGAACACGGAGTGAACTAACTTGGGTAGGTATATCGAGTCTTATATAGTGAACAAGAACTGAGAACAACCAATCAAGAGAATTGTAGAAACTGGCAATTCATCGATTGGGAAGCTGAGTCACCCACTGAATCAATGCAGAGTTACCAATGGGGCCCTTATCGAGATTTAATAACCGGTTTTTGTCGGTTTTGTTTATGGCAAGGCTTTCAAAAGCATCTAGTAGGTGCTTTTTATTGACTGATTGTACAGGGTTGTGCATAACCTTTTGCTAGGGGTCTGGAAAATAAACAAAACTAAGTGGAATGTTCTGTGGTTGATAATCAAAAAGTACGTTTATTTCTGCTTTTATCACATCAATATTTTTGTGTGGCCACCACCTGCTTCTCGAACAGCACGCATCCATTTCGGCTTTAATTTCTTGTGCAACGTTGACACAGCTGCGACGTCTTTTGCCACTGTTATTAGCAATGATGTTTTTGCTTTCCTGTGATAATTTCTCTGGCCTACCCTCAGCAAATTCGGCATGGCAGTTATCATAACCTTTCTTCCAATTGTCCGTCACCCATCTATCCGATCGGTTTAACTTGTTCGCAACCCATTTGCGATTAATAAAAGACGCACCTGCTTCCATTGCCTCTCGATATGCATTTGCACGAACTCTATCCATGAAACGCTGCTCTTCTCTGTCATTTATTAAACCAGCCATATTTGTTTGATACCAATAGACGCACAATGAACTCTCTGCCGAAGCGTCATAAGAGTGTGCTACAACGCTGCGGTTTAAGTCGCAGCCCCCTAGCAAAAGGTTATGCACAACCCCGTACAAGTTTTATATTCTCTGATGAAAAATCATGTCCCGTGTCCAGAGAGTGTTTGGCTATTGCGGATTGGTTGCTTCTGCCAAAAAGTCTATGCTGCATATGCTCCTTGAATCTGGTGGTTAAGTTCCTAGAAGTGTGACCCTTGTACACCCTTGTACACCCTTGTAGGGCATTGCGAGCACCTGGTCTCGTAGATCCCGGATTTCTGTAGATGTGGAATGTGGTCCTTAGGATTGATAAGATGTCTCAACTGGTTGGGGTTGCTAAAAGCTAAAGAGATATGGAACGGTTTGAAAATCGAGTTAAGGCCTTTTATCAGGGCATGGTTCTATGGTACTGAAACAGTTCTTTCCTTTTCCTTTGTTCTGTTCAAGGTGGAAATATCTGTAATAAACTTTTTATACTTTCTTTTCCTAACTAGATCCGAAATGGTTCTGGAGCTGTATCCATTTTTCACAGCTATCTTTTTAATTAAGCCAACTTCTTTAGTGAAATTAGTTGCACTCATGGGAAGGTTAATAGCTCTATCAATCATAAAATTGAAACTAGAGAGCTTCTAATTCACAAACCATGAAATAAGATGCGTCCCATTGTATCCAATATAGACTCCCCTACCTATCGTATTTCTAAGTTTTTAGCTAAATTTTTAAGGACCTTAAAAATCTCAGAATTGGATAGTTCTCTGAACAATAGTTTAGACTTAGTCAAAAAACTGGAAAATGTGCAAATCAAGGAGGGTGAAATTTTGGTGTCATTTGATGTCATTTCTCTCTTCCCGAGTATCCCAATCCCAGAAACTATCGTTTTCATGAATGATGTGCTACTCAAGAATAATATTCCCAAGAGTAATAACGATGAAATTTTGAGGATCACCAGACTTTGTATGAATAATAACATATTCCAGTATAATAACAAGACTTATAAGATGGTTGGAGGCACTCCCATGGGTTCGTGCCTAAGTCCAGTTTTTGCTGAGATCTTCCTCAAAAATTTCGAAGAAAGACTCAAGAATTCAGATTTTTATTTTCCTAAGATTTGGTATCGTTACATCGATGACGTTTTTACTATATTCGACACTAAAATTTGTAACATAGATGATTTTGCTAAGCATTTTAATAGTTTCTATCCCACAGTACACTTCACGTTTGAGGTTGATGCAAATTGTCAACTTCCTTTCCTTGATATTATGATCAAAAGGAACAAGGATTTTTTGTCCTTTAACGTGTTTAGAAAATCTTCTAATGGAATGAATTACATTCCGATTGATTCCAATCACCCTTGGAATCAGATGCTTTTGAAAGCCTTGCCATAAACAAAACCGACAAAAACCGGTTATTAAATATCGATAAGGGCCCCATTGATTCAGTGGGCGACTCAGCTTCCCAATCGATGAATTGCCAGTTTCTACAATTCTCTTAATTGGTTGTTCTCCGTTCTTGTTTACTATGTAAGACTCGATATACCGTCCCAAGTTAGTTCACTCCGTGTTCTCCAATGGGCTGCTGAACGATGAAAGCAAGGCTTTCAAAAAGCGCTTACAGGTCGTATTTTTCCTTATTCTTTTGTTTTTTGTCTTATTTTTTTGCCTTTTTTTTCATTTATTATTTTTTCGTTTCTTGTTTTCTTGTTGTGGTAAAAGAGTATCCTCTAGTTTATTACTTAACTATTTCTATCCACAAAAGATTTTATTCCATTATTCGAATAAAGTATTGTGAGGTACAATTTTTTTTTTCTATACTGTATAGTCAGCTAATTTTTAGAATCACTGATATAATTTTTTTTTCATATGTTGCCCGGGATAATTACGCTTGTAGGTAAGCAGAACAACCTCAAAAAGCTAAATTAAACCTCCAAATTGGTTAAATAATAACTCAATCACTATACTACAGAGCGAAGGGACTAACCATTCTAAGAAAAATCCGAAGGACAGGAATTTACCTCTTCACTGAAAAAATCCACCATTGTTGATACCTATTGGTGCACAAACTTTTATTTGCATTGTTGGTCATGAGATATATATTGTTGGTCCGTGCAGAGTGTTTGTGAATTGCGTGTTGTTGCAAAAACTTTGTTTTGCATTGTTGGTCATGAGATATTTCTCATTAATATGCCCTGCCATAACCATGAATGTATGAATATCGATTTTTTATCAATAATTATTATTTTTTCGAAATCTGAGGTAGACAGTGACCTTCCTCATGCTTTGAAGGTCATGTATGCGAAATTTTATCAAGATCGGAATAAAACTGTAGATTTGTATAAAAAACAAGCAAGCAAACAAACAAACAAACCCACAAACAAAGATAGAAGATGATGATGATTCAGTATCTTTAATTAAAAAATCCTGATCTTTCCAGTGGTGCAAACCAGATGTCTTTATGCCCAGCAGTTAAGCCTGTTTCACATAGAGCTTTGCGGAGCGGAAAACACGCGGATGCGCAATCCACGGGCAAAAGCGGACCTTTTCTGCTAAACCAAGGAGTTTCACATTCACGCGCAAACTTTGCAGATCCGCTCCGCGAGAGTTGCGGAGTGGATTTTTCATTTCAAGAAGGTCTGGAAATCTTGCGGAATCCGTTTACTTCAGCGAATCAGGAAGCAGGTGAAGTGCAAAGCATGCAGGGAGAACCTAAAGTGGGAGAGATAAAAATTACACTCTACTACACAGCGATGGCCAGCAAATGTGCGTTTAATGAGAAACTTATTTCTGTAGTTTCTGAACGAATTTCAATTTGGAATACCAAATAAAGGAACACAGAAATGCTCAGCTAAAATAAAACAAAACCAGGTAAAATTCTGTTTCTATTTTCTCGGGTGACATCGATGATCGATCGGCCCCTTCACGTTTTAAGTCTATTTCACATAAAGCTTGTTTCAGCCCCGTCATGCTCTGTATTTATTGTTTTTAATCATTGAATAAGTGTAACATATTTAGTAAATGAGCAAATGATTTATCTTATTATAGAATTTATATTTTCGGAAAGTTATGCAAGAAAACACATCACAAAAGTCTCGTGACTGTGTATGTGGGCCAGGCCGACATTACGCCGGCCAGGTGGCCGAGAGGGCTAGGGCGTAAGCTTTCTAGTTCTCAAGTCCACCTGGTCGTGGGTTCGAATCCACCATGGGCATGGATATCTGTTCAGTAAAGCAGTGTCTCTGGGCCGCTAGCCAGAAAGCCCCTTGATGCTACGTAATTCAACACTACCCCACACCTCCGGTCCACCTAATGCAGGACACCCCTATGCTTGCCTTGGCCCATGAATGCTCAGCTGCACAAAAAAACAGCCAACAACAATTCACCAGGCATTCGCTTCTATAGCCAGAGCTGCTACGAATGAGCGTTCATGAGCATTTCAACAAATTGCCCTATAAACTTCCGGGCGAGGGCAGAACAGAGTCACAAATGTTGAGGTGATTCAGATGCATGTGAGGACTTGATCATAACAGGGAACAGCAAAAACACACCAGATCTCCCATGCGTATAGTTGGGCTATATGTCATAGACTTGGAAGAGGCACATTATTCGGGCCTTCCGATCTCTCTTGGGAGATGGGTGATAAACCAAACAATCGACCATCCAACAGTGAACCGTGGATTATTAAAAGATTGAAAACTCTCCCCAACTGGAACGCCTATTTCCCCAATCGTTTAGATCCATACTGCTGATGTTGCAGATAATTACAGCATGATCTTTTCTTATCTTGCCCTACATCTCAATCAGGCATTGGAACGTTCTCGAGAATTACATACTTCGGACGTCATATTTAGGTACAAACCGACATCACACAGGCTCAGAATGCATGCATTGCCGTATCTCCTCTTACATCAATGAGCCGTATAACACTGAACTCTGGGCTGTTATCCAAATCAACATCATTTGGAGACAGCAAACGACAATTGTATAACCGCCAACGTCGGAAAACTGAGTCAACAACGCTGGCACACACCTGGATTCCTCCCCGTTTTTGGAACTATCATTAAAATTTTATAGCATTATCTCTTAAACTGTAGTGAAGCTTTACTTGTTATTGTAACAAGAGACACACTAAATCCGAACCATACTCTAAGTCGACAGTAATGACAGTTTTCTATGTCTTTTAAAAAAGGAACGACTCTTTGGCTCTGCACAAAAAAAAAACAACTTGCACTCACCTCTCTGCAAGACTGGTTTCACTGTAAAACCCTGAAACAATGCCGTGCAACGATCTCCTCTGACAGGATAACTGTAGATGAACTTCATCATCCGAGAAAAACATCCACAACCATTCGTTTCACTACAGATGGCAGTGTTGTAGCAAAAATGCCCGCAACGAAGGTCTATGCATTCAGAACATCATTTACAAAACGAAACTCTTGTTACATCGTAAACATACAAAGAAAAAAACTAACTAATACTTTTATATCAGCAATGATGCAATACTAAATGCTACACTTAATACCTATAGAAACTTAACACTGCTGCTACATGCCACACCATTTCATCTCATGGCAATAGAAATGTTTATCAAAGAAGGTAACCAAAATAAAATAAGCTGACTGACTTTACCAATCTCAACCATAACATCTATACAGTCGCTAGAAGTACTGTACATTCTTTTCTTCAAATTTTCTGTTTTCAGTCATTCAATTTTTAAATTTTCGTTGTACATTCACTGTACTGTAATTTTTTATTTTTATTCTTATTAAATATTCCTTTGTAATCAGCTGAGTTTTGTACTAGACGCTTTTTTACACATTGACCATTTTTGGACAATACGGACCTCGGATAAGACAGACTTTTTTTTTAACGGTCAGCAGGAGTCCATACTAATCAATTCTATTGTACTTAATAACTTGAGCCTAAATCAATTTAGCTATCCCATTGCTGCCAAAAAAACTGCATCTTGTGGTGCAAATTTGCTACACAAAATTTGAAATGCATTGCATGGAGTGAAGTTTGAATCGCAAATTGCGATGCGATACTGCTTAATTGAGCCCTGTTATAGGATGAGATCCCAGCTGTTAAATTTGCTTCTATATTTAGTAATGATGAAATACAACTAAAAGATATTTTGTTAGTTGCATTTTCTAACCCTATTTTGGGCTTTTTGCCTATTGGGAGACACTTTCTGGGTTATCCCTTTTTTGACCATATTCATGTTGTTGCAATCAATAAAATTAAAAAAAATATTTTTCTTACTAAAATTACAATCATGAATAGTTTAACTGACAAGGGAGCCCCACGAAGTTAATGAAAGGCACTTTTTTTTCCTGCACAAGCACACCGCGGAGGCGATAGCGTTGCGCAGCTGCAGAGCACTCCGGAAGTGCAAAGTTCAACAAACATGGCGATAAGAGGGGAAGCAAAATCGTTTGTGGCGGTGGCCAAACAATTGCAGTTAGAGCACAGTTATTAAGCATAAAACCTTAATTGTGCTGTACAGTTATTCGTCTCGAAATAATTTAGAAGACGAGGTAAGCATCCATGAATACTATTTTTATTTAAAATTATAAAGCACCGCGATACATACCCCTCACCAAGGCAACATATTGCTCGACGTTGCACATGAAGTCAGCCCCGTGGCAGAAAATTTACGAAGATTACTGAATTACTTAATAAAATGAAATAATAAATTAAGAAAATGGTTATTAATTACTCTATACATTTTTACTGGAAGGCAGTTAGCTAATTGTAAGAATCTATTTTTAAAAACTAAGTTTGTGAGAATCCATTCAATTGTCATCTGCTGTCTAAATCCGTTCATTTCATGTGAAGTGAATTCGTGCTTATTGCTGACTAGTGGAAGAAAGAAGTTGCATTAAGCGCATTAATACACACGGAATGCTTTATATTTGGAGTCCTTGTATGGCTATGTGTGCTCAAATCTTTTCGTTTTTGCGGTTTATTTTGAAAGAGACAAAATTTCGTACTTTCTTATTTTGCAAGCATCTATAGTAGCTTCAGATGAGTAACATATTTCAATTTCTCAACATACATATCCGAGGGATTCCCTTGTAGGTTGTGTTTATATTTCATATATTGGCAAACTGAGAAATATAAACAGAACATGAAAGGATGTGTCAAAATGAAAAATTTTTATTTGCGAAAATAACAAGGTATATTGATCCTAAAATATATCTTTTGGAACACAACAGGGTAATCTTTCACGAAAATTTTAAATTTGTCATTGTATTTTCTGATAAAACTCTGCCCTGGGCACGTGGGTGAGGGTGCCAGAAAGGTACCCTCCAACAATGCGCATCCACGCGTGGCAGGAGCAGGTTGTTCTAGACTTGCGAGGGGAGGTATTGCTTGGGCAAGGAGCAGATGCAAGTTACAAAAAGAATAAACATTTTATTCCCATGAAATTTACCATACATATTAATAAGAATAATTAGTCTGGGGCCCCAAAATTTAAGATTAAACAACAAACTTTAAAATGATCAATTAAACTATGGGTAAATACCTAACTGCTAAGCAATCTAAAAACAGCACTTGAGTCAACTCTGGTACTAAAATTGCATTTGCTGGCACGTGAGCTGCTATGCAAAACGAGCAAACATAGGCACACCAGCTTCAGAATGCACAACCATGGGGGCTGACAACCGTCACAACTCCACTGGAGCTTCTGATCCGTGGGTTGAAGAGGGGCGCGGGCGGCGCATTGGAAGGCGTCACGCTCTCCTTTTCAAAGTTCCACCCTCAGTGTCCTTTTAACAACACACCACACAGGCTTGGGTGGGGGGAGCAGTAACCCCCTGACTTATTAGACTGATGCTTTAACGTCGACAACACACATCAGCACCCCTACTCGCCTCTCAGAGCCACCACAACGACACACATTGACTGACAGCACCCTGCACAAGTAAACAGTTGTGACAAACACACTGAATCGAATGCTTAATATGCTGCTCAAAAGCCACCCTCATGTGCACAGCTCAGCCTCGCAAGTTCCCAAGCAAACTGCCAGGTAGCACCAGAGGACAATTGATGCAACTCTTAGTTTCACTTAGTTTAAATCACTTAGTTTCGGGTGCCGCTTGATTTGACAAGAGAATGTACATTAACTCTGTGGTGACGGAATACAAGCATAATGGCCCATAGAAAATTTCAACAATATAGCTGCACAAACCGTGTTCGTATCACGACAGCATTTGCTAAAGAACTAGCGATTAAAGCTCGAGAACGCTACACTGTCGAGCAGCTTCACTGCACGGCACACGGTTACCCAGACGATTGCGTTCTCTCAAAGCCTTTGTTGATGACTAAATTTCAGGAAAAGCTGCAGCAACAAAGCTTGAGCAAGATCGTTAACAGCTATTGTTGCAGCCTCCCTAAACTTACAATTGTCACTAAATGCTTATGATCTGACAATTAAATCAAATAAACGCTAAAATATGGCTTCAACCAATTTCAAAGCAAACACCAACACACTCCACCATACAACACCAAAACTACTACTCACGCTGAGACCACACCCACAACATTTATTCCAAAAAGAACCACAACACTAAAATTAGCATAAACAACAGACAAAAACTGCAAAAATTCACAGAATTCACTACACGCTAAAAAACACTGACATCAGTCACATACGCTACCCCTTACGAATAAAAGAACTCTGTGAACATAAGGCCGCATACATACAACAAAAACACCGACGATACAAACACCCACACCGACTCGGTCACTCCGGAAGCACACACAAACCAGTACGCCATTTGCCATTGAAAGGCGTCATGGCCCACGCATGTGGGGCTACTCCCACTGCGTTCCTCTGGAACTTCTTGGGCACCACACCTCCTCTCTGTCCGTCATTAAGCTTAACGACATGCATCTCGCCCTGCGTCGGGTACTTTACATTTGCATTATGCATGACAGGGGTGGCATGGGTCTTGTGTCCAAAATTTACAGACTCCTCACGAACTTGACTACTTATTTCTGCCCCATTAACAGATACAGAACCACTGTCCTTCCTACCCACATTCAACGCACGGTAGTCAACTCTCGGCCGGCACCGCAAATTATATCTTCCTTGGGGACGAGGGCTTCTGTGTTCTACGCCTTCGTTAGCCCCACGGTTTTCTTCAATAATACTCATTTCCTCTTGGCCACTTAACCGTTCCTAATTATATTCAGGCGCCCTTGCCATATCGGGTATTGGACTAATGGATCGTCCACCCCCCAGTAATACTCCTCGGACTCTGCATTCACGGTAGGCATGCCCCTTCCTCCTCAACCTCCTCCTCGTCTTCCTCATTCAAACTCCTCTCGCTACCTTGGTGACCAATTGTGCCGCGCCCCCTACTTGCTCTTCGCTCCTCCCGGGGCGGCAATATGCAGGACTTCAGTCAATCTATATGCACAACCATATGATCTCGATGGCGCCCACCTTCAATACGGTAGGTGACATCTTTAACTCCTTCAATTACCCGAAATGGGCCCAAAAATTTTGCAGTGTTCTTCCGTTTACGTCCCGCCATACGCAAAAGCCAAGCCCGACTGCCCACGTAAATGTGACGTGTTTGCTTCCGTCTATTCAGCCGCTCCAACTTGCGTATTCGCTTACCTTTATCCCATGCGCTAACCGCATGCTGAACCCGGGCTAAACGGGTAATCAGCTCAGAGTGATATTGGCGCATAATTTCCCAATTATCCTCCTCAGGTTGCTGTACTTCAAACTCGGATATCCATCCTCGTGGCATCATGGGATCAAATCCGAAGAGAAGGTATGCTGGAACCTCCCCAAGGGTCTCGTGACAGCGGGTCTGCAGAGAGAAGAGGGCGAAGCTCAGCACCTGTTCCCATTTCTCAGGGTGATTATTGCACATCGCCCGAATAGCCTCGCAGAGCGATTTATTACACCGCTCTGCGATGCCATTCGAGGTTGGCCGGTAGGCAGTAGTGATCTTATGCTGTATCCCCAAATCCTCGCATACCCTGGTAAAAATCTCCGCTGTAAAATTGGCCCCCCTGGTCACTAATGACCTGCTGTGGGACACCGTATCTGCATACCACCAGCTAGACAAATGCATTTGCCACAGTGGCAGCAGACTGCTCGGTTAACGGGATCGCCTCCGGGAAACGGGTTAGCACATCGGTTAACACCAAGATGTATCGACTACCCATCCTGGAACGCTCCACCAGCCCTACGATGTCCATCACTACTTTTTGAAAGGGGTAGCTAGCGCTAATGCCAGGCTGCCAGGGCGCCCGTGTGAAGCTTTTCTTCGTGCGCTGGCGTACCACACAAGCTTTAACGTGGTTGGTGACGTCATAAGCTAGCCCCTCCTAAAAGTAGCCTTTCTGCACAGCATGCATCGTAGCACTTATCCCCCGGTGGCCTCCCAATGCACTATCATGGCATTGTTTCAACACTTCTACCCATAATGATCCAGGGGCCCAAATTCATCCTCTAGCTCCCGGGTGTTTCTCCGGCTTCCACATGATCAGTCCGTGCTCCCTAAAGATTCCCCCGTTCCGGCACACGGCACACCCACTAGTGATCTGCAACCTGAGCTGCAGACCCCACGGATCCTGTTCCTGAGCTCATTTAACTTCCTCCAGCCACTCTTCGTTGCCCCCCGATACAACCACATTGTCGCACTGCCGCGACAGCAAATCCACCACCACATTGAGCTTTCCTGACATGATGAAACGACAGCTAGTATTCCTCCAGCTGTAATGACCAGCGCAATAGTCGCTGATTAGTGTCCCACATTCGGTTCAGGAACACCAGTGGCTGATGGTCTGTCATCACACTGGCCGGGAACCCCAATATGATTGACGGAAATGCGTCACGGCCCGTACAATCGCCAACGCCTCCTTTTCGATCGTAGCATAATTTAACTGGGCTCCTTTCAATTTTTGACTGAAAAAGGAGATTGGGTGCATAACACCCTCCACTTCCTGTTGGAGCACTGCCCCAATCGCGCACACAGATGCATCGGTAACCAACACAAATAGCAAACTATACTCGGGCGAGCAGAGCACCGGTGCAGTCGATAGCGTTCGCTTAACTTGCTCTAAGGCTTGCTGGCACTCAGGGCTCCAATCAAATCTCACCCCCTTTTTCGTCAAATTCATGATCAGCGTTAAGGTGTCCAACAAATCCCTCAAGAAAGGCCAATAAAAGTTCAGGGAGCCTACTATACTTCGCACTTCTTTCACGTTGCGCAGTTCCCTCAACTGCTGCAATGCCGTAACGCTCCCCGGGTCAGGTCTAAACCCTTCTGCCGACATTAGATGTCCAAGATAGCGCACTTCAGGCAGGCAAAATTGGCATTTTGAGGGCTTATTAATCAGACCTTTCTCGCGAAATTGGCCGAACACCCATCTAAGTACCTCTAGGTGTTCCTGGAATATTCTAGTTGACACAAGAATGAAGAATGTCATCTAGGAATGTATGGACCTCTT
>JAHWFO010004191.1:305618-327490 GCA_023313115.1 Rhysida immarginata
CCGAACGGACATTCGACCGAACGGACATTCGACCGAACGGACATTCGGCCGAACGGACATTTCACCGACGGACATATGACCGAACAGAAATTTAACCGACGGAGAAATGCCTGCATTTCATCGACATTTGGACATTCGGCGTAAAGAGATGTTTTCGGCAATATAATTCATTTAATGGGAAAAAATGTTTAAAGGAGGTTATTTCGTATAACGAATCTTATGAGACAAATCTGTTTAATTCTTTCTACTAAGCAAGCTTATTGTATGGACCTATAAAATTATTCTTTTTTGTATGTCTTTTTAAATAAATGTATGTTTTCATATCGTTTGGTAGGTTAAGATGGGAACCGAACAAAATGCAACTCAGGGTCTTGTATTTTTTAATAATATCAAGTCTTTTCTTGTATGTCTTTTTAAAGGAATATTTTACTTCTATAGAATGAGATACTCATTAGTGATGGGCAACATTTGATATTAGTATCGTGGTATTAAAAATTTATTCCATACACATCAGGTTTCTGTCCTGCTTAATGAGGAGACATAAAAATTCTAATACATATCGGATAGTATCAAATGCGAAAATTCTGACAGTATCGATGACTCTAAAATATGCGATACTAAAGTATCGCCCATAGGGTGTGCGATATTTTACGATATCGATAAATTTTTGATATTTTGGTCTTAGTCGACTAAAAGAGTTGAATAATTCCAACTCGATATAGTCGTAACTATATCGGATTTTTTTATTTGATTATTTCGATTCATTCCGGCGTTTTTTTGTTTCCATTATTAAACTAATCCGAAGGCTCATCCCCGGGAAAAGTCAGGGAATTTTACGAAATCGTTTTGCTAGACACCCTGTTAATTTCTTTAAAAAATTAGTCGTTTTGTGTGATTTAGTCGAATAAATTTCCAAGCCATTCGAATAAAATCGCCGATTACTAAAATTTTATTCGATCAGTCTATTCGACTAACGGCAAATGAATATCGCAATCCCTAATCATTAGGTTAGGTGGGTAAAGAGATGGCTTTCTATACGGTCCCCGTTTTCGGCAGTGAAATCCCATTAATGTTTTAAATTACATAATTACGCCATGCACTATATATGTCAGATATTCGGGTAGAGTGTCCATATCATTGAAAAATCAGAAAAAGAACTTTACATTGAAAAATGTCAGAAATACTCAACCCATTACCAGTTAATTTTCATATTTGATACTATCCGATTAAGAATGTTTATGTCCCCTCATAAAGCAGAACAGAATTTTTTGATGTGTATGAATAAATTTTTAATACACGATAATGGTATCAAATATCGCCCATCACTAATGAGTATCTCATTCTATAGAAGTAAAATATTCATTTAAAAAGACATACAGGAAAAGAATCCCGTTATTTTAATACATGACCCTAAGTTGTATTTTGTCCCGTTCCCGTCTTAACCTACCTAACGTTATGAAAACAAACATTTATTTAAAAAGACATACAAAAAAGAATAATTTTATAGGTCCATACAATATGCTTGCTTAGTAGAAAGAATTAAACAGATTTATCTCATAAGATTTGTTATACGAAATAACCTCCTTTAAACATTTTTTTCCCCATTAAATGAATTATATTGCCGAAAACATCTCTTTACGCCGAATGTCCAAATGTCGATGAAATGCAGGCATTTCTCCGTCGGTTAAATTTCTGTTCGGTCATATGTCCGTCGGTGAAATGTCCGTTCGGCCGAATGTCCGTTCGGTCGAATGTCCGTTCGGTCGAATGTCCGTTCGGTCGAATGTCCGTTCGGTCGAATGTCCGTTCGGTCGAATGTCCGTTCGGCCAAGTGTCCGTCGGTCAAATGTCTGTCGGCCAAATGACCGGGTACCCACCCGGACACCGTGTATCAACCCAAATGGTCATGCCCCTTGAGCATGCATCTAATCGTTTACTAGTCGGAGGTAGACAACCCCCCCTCCCCCCCATTAAATATGGATAATGTCGGATAACTCATTGTTGGTGGGGCAATTTCATTGCAAAGCAGTGTAGAATAAAGAGAATGCACTTTATTTTGTAAATGTGATATTATAAATTGCTATTGTCCTTCAGCTTTTTACATCGTTAAATAGATAAGTTTGGTTAAATTTTATTTAGATAATTCAGTTGGAAATTAAGCAAGTTTTAGAACAGAAATGTGATCACGAACTTGATTTTCGATCGCTTCGATTGGAAATATTGCAGATCGATGTTGGCGACAATCAAGTTTAAAAATAATCTTGAAGACTTTTTATAAATACGAGAAAAATATGCACACTGAACAAATATAAATAAACTACAGTGTTATTGTACACTCTGTTTTGTTATGTTTTAATTATGCTTTCTCAGTGACTTATAATTACAGTTGAACTTCTTTCTAACGAACTCTGAGACAAAAAAATAAACGAAACAATTCTGAATTCCCAGCTGTGCCAATTGGCCTTTCAAGTGATATAACAAATTCCGAATTGTCTCGGATATAACAAATTTCGGATACAACAAATTTCTATAGACCTTGAAGTTCATCTAAAGTTTTACTGCAATAACTTAAGATCGAAACGCCGCTGCCATTATATTTCTCTTCCCTTGCCACTTCTCTTGTGCCGGTCCAGTTGGAACAACTTGCACGAGCGGCAGAGGAGGGGGGAGGCAGAAAGACGCATTGCCGACTCCGTGTGAATGGGGCATAACTGTTCCAATGCTAAATTTTTTGATGCCAAAACAGCGGCAGTAGATGGGGCTGATATGGGTATCAGCTTCCGCTATTGTACAAGTGCGACAACCTCCCCTTCAGAGTTCAAGAGTAGGCTGTTCTGTTCAACCAGTGTTGTGATCTTATTTCCATTTTACAGTATTTCTTTTAATGCTTCCAATAATTTTGCTAATGTTGATAGTTTTCTGTAATGATGTGAAAATTCTTGCCGAACTTCTACCTTTTGATACCCTGATGGTGCAAAGCCTGTTGCATGACAAAAACGCCCGTTGGACATGAACTCCTACTAACTTTGAGAGTTCCACTTGGCCACTGAAGAACAACCAATTATTTGCATGCCATGCATTCATAGCGTATTTCGTATCTTTAATGCAGTTACGAAGAAACTTAATGTAATTTAATAACTTTTTATGAAATTTGATACAAATAAAATTATGAAAAATTATATTTTTAAAAACTGGTATGTAATTAAATTATATTTTTGTTTCAAATAAGTATAAAATAATTGTGTGCTTAAAATGTATATATTTTTGATGATAAATGATTTGAAAAATTTTCAGTATACATGTGTATTAAAAATAATTTCTAAAAATAATTATATAATTTGTTATTGTGTTCATGATACGAAAATACGATATGAATGCACTGCGTGAAAACTGAAATTATTTAAACCTTTTGTTTTGATTGTCCCGTAATTCTTAAGGGCCAAGCAAAAATCACTGAGCATGCTATTGCTTTCGGTTTCAGTTTTAGCCATTTTGCCTCATTCGCTTGGTGCGCTGGTTGTTTCAACATCAAAAATCAGCGGGAGCTTTGTTCCCATTAACCTTATTCCCTGACTTTCTGTTTATTGCCCTTCCATTTTTCTTTTACCATGACTTTCCCAATTTTTGAAGGACTTCTATATTTCATGTTGCTTTTGGAGGCAGCCATTTTGATACACGTTGATTCCTTTTCTACGATGAAGCTATTTCGCCCCTATCTTACACACATTATTAATTTACAATTAATAAGATGCAGTAATAGAAAGTGAGAATTCTCAGATTTCAAGAAACGGCACTTAGAACCCTTTAGTGTGGGATCTAATTCCTAGTATTTTTAATTCCCCCCCCCCCCCTCCACATATCCAGCTTACTTTCGCAACCAAAGTTCACAAGTCTATCCCTTTCCTCGACGTTCTCATCACTAATGACCCCGTCACCTATCGCTTCTCTTTCTCTGTTTACCATAATCCTGCCATATCTTCTAACCTAATCCATCATTCTTTATCACACCCTTCTTCCTATAAACTTGCTTCCCTCCGCTTCCTCATAGACCGTGCTCTCAAGCTAGCCTTCAACCCAGCTTCTTGTTCCTCTAAATTCTGTATTACCTGCTCCCTTGCCTCTACGAATGGTTTTTTTCCCCTCCACCTCCCTCCCCCCCCCCTATTATGTCGCAGATAAGTCTCCCTCTTCAACCGCAAACGTCCAGTTCCATTCCCACCCACGAAATGTCTCCATATTCTTCCTTGGCCTCCGTGTCTCCCAGTTTCCATACCTTGAACTCTCCCACCCGTACCAATATCAACAACTATTTCTGTTCCAGTGTGTATTTCCTCGACTGCGAAGTTTGTGACAAGTTTTATATAGGACTTTCATCCTGTAATTTCTCTGCTGTCAGTTTTAAGGAACATATGACATCCTTCCAGAAGAAAGATGACAAATCCCATTATTCAAACCACCTCAGCCGGCCAGGTGGCCGAGAGGGCTAGGGCGTAGGCTTTCCAGTTCTCAAGTCTACCTGGTTGTGGGTTCGAATCCCGCTGTGGGCATGAATGTTTGTGTTTGTCCCGGGCTGCGTACAGATATATATAACTTATGTAAAGAGTCGCAAAATGACCTTAGTAGTCGATGCCAAAATTCTAATAAACCAACCATCCAAACCAACTCACTGTCATTGGATACGCACCAAAGAAATGTGAGGAAGTGGTGTCTATTCTTTACCTTTGTAATGACCCTTTCAAGATCACAACTCTGGAATGCCTAGAAATTTTCAAAGCCAAGAACTCTTCTCCTGACCTCCTCCTTAACCGTCAAACGGATTTTGACATTTTTTTCCATTCTTGAATCTGTCTCAGATTTACTGGAATATTTTATCTTGTATTTTATTTTCATTTCCTTTTATCTATCAAACATTCATTATTCAATTTTGTCCGTCAACTTTTTTATTATTATTCCATTATTATTAGTCTGGTAATTTTTATCCAATTGTTATTTTTTTCTGCTTTTGTCCAGTTAATGTATTTCTATCCTTTGTTGTATCCACTCTTATCCAATTAACGTACACCTAGCTGTTTAACTTTTGCCTTTAACCAGTCATTGTACCCATACAATATTGCTCATCGACTTTGTCCTACCATTCCTTGTATTTTATCCTATCATATTATTCCATTGTCCCATATTTCTCTATATAAGAGCGTGAAGCCTCTAGTGTTTATCCTTAAACCAGGATTAAATGGCGAAACTAGCTGGAAACTGTTCTTCTTTTATCGTATTGTAAAGTCTATAGCAATTTCGTTAAATAAGACCTAAAAACAAACTTCTAAGGCAACAATCTTGCCGTTTAATTTATTTTACTTTACAATTTTTAAGTATGGTCGACTCACGATTATCCAAGTTAGTTGGGACTGAGACTACCTTGGATACGAAAAAACTCTGATAATACGGAGATCTGGTATAAATGGGTTACAAAACTTGACGATAACCAGCTGCATTAATATAAAGACAGTGTTCATTTAATACATACTTTACAAAACAATGCATACGTGTAATTATACTAGTAAGATAAACAGAAAATTTTAAATTAATTTTTGCTAGAAAAGTGTTTTATCAATATTTTTAGATTGATTTCATGCATCATCTTGCTTAGCCTGTAGTCCCAGATAACTGGGACTCTATTAACTGCTAGTCTACTGTATGTTGTTGATGAAATAAAAAGGGTTCTTTATGTTTGTGTGGAAGTTCATCCCAATGATGCGTTTTTTGAAGCAAAATTAGTTGCAAATTTTAAACCTGCTTAGTTTTTTGTCTTGTGTTTAGTAGCAAATTAAACTAAATCAAAACAATCCTGCCTATCAGTTTGCTTCCTGGTGCATATCTTTGTGACTTAATTTTCTAATTCTTGGTGCTGTTAATGATAGGCCTCTTCCTAGTTACGGTGTATGACTGGAAACCTGTCTTAACAAATTTAGAGATGTATAAATAATATAATAATTTGTTAATTGTGTATTAAAACTAATTAAATATTTTCCCTATTTAATGAAATAACAATTTCCCTTTAAAGGAGGAGAAAGATGGCGCCAAATGTCTGATGCTGATAAGAAGCCATATGTAGACAGACAGAATTTGGAGAAAACAAAGTACGATTTATGCATGGAACAGTACAAAAACAAGGTAAATAAAAATAGACTTAGAAATGGGTAATGGCATTGTTGTCGGAAGTTCTGCATGAAAACACAAAACTTGAGTTTCACGCAGTTCGTATCAACGATATGAAATGACTAAATCGCTCATGAGCTGCTTTCAGCACCACCAACGCGTCCTCATTTGAAAGCCTGTCGGCCATTGCTTTGGTTGGCAAAAAATGGCCTTCATCGTATGTTTACGTTTGAAGTTGCGTAGACAAACACAGTAAAACTCGATGCCGATTTCTTGTCCAGCTTTAAATTGTAGTAATAGATATATTAAAGGTTCACCACTGACCTTTCACAGGTGTGTTTTTATCTTTCTGCATCTTAGAATGTTTTTCTCATGTAAAAATCCTGGTCATGGTTGTTGATACATAAAGATGTCGATATTCAACCATGTTACCGTCGTTTCAGTGATACCAGAATGATTGTTTAGAGGTATTTATGAAATTATATACTGCATTTATTAAAAAGCATCAAAATTTGGGAGAGGTCGCTTAAGAAATTTCAGACTACAAGCACAATGTTGGTTGGGGGGGGGGGGGCGCTTTCTCAGCTGGCGACAAAGCGGATATATAGTAGTAATGGCGCTTTGGCTGGCGATGTTGTTCTGCCATAATTCTTCCAACCACAGTAATGGTGCTTACACTAATAATAGAGATTAGTTCCACTTTTTGCCACCTTCAAATTGCCCCAAAGATGGCGGCCACATAAGTGATCTACTCATTTCATGTTGTTGGTTCTTATAATTTAAAAAAAAAAAAAAAAAAAAAAAAAAACCTGCAATAAATCATGTAGTTTGAAGTGTCTTAGAGGAGGAGTTTTCTTTACTTGTAAATGTGCATAATTCATTCAAAAAGAAATTAATAGTTTAAATTGGAAATTGTTTATGTACATAACAAATATTTGTCAATTCTTGATGCTTTACATGTTTAGAAATGGAGCAAAATTTTAAGTTTTTTTGTCCTTGTCATTTCTTTAAAATTTTTTACTCTTTTGTCATATACGAGTACCATATTTATTTGTATGTAATGTGAAACTTTTTGAAAATGAAACTAGCGTATATAGACAATGTGCCGCCGATCGCTTTTGCCACCGAGCAGCGCTATCTCTGCTACTCTGTCCGCCATTAGTCATTTGACTTTTGTGTACTCAGTGGCTCACGTCAGTGCAAGGTTTTAGTTTTTGACAGCTTGTTAGTTTTGTTTTCTGCTCAAATGCATTTTCAAAAGAGTCCAGGCAATATATGTGCGGAAAACATAGTTATCGCAATTTCTATATAAGGAAAATTGGAGAATGACTGAATCCCGGGTGGCGTTAAAACCGTAAATGTTTTGCTTAGCCTCCTTCATGCTTTAAACTAGTGATGTCCATTGGATCCGGATCTCTGATATCGGATCCGGATTTCGGATCCTTTCGCTGGATGCGTATTAAGACTAATTAGGACTTAAGAGAACTAGGCTAACACTTAATAAAAGCTTTTATAAACTGCTTTCAGAAAAAGTTTGCATATACACAATTTCCTGATACAGGATCCAAATTTAGGATCTCGGATCTCGGACCTAGGTCCGAAAAAAAGATCTGGATATCCGGATCTTGACATCACTAGTTCCGATGTGAATAAAAAAAATAATTTGCAAAAACATTTTATTTAAATTTTTCAAAACTCACTATATTCATCATTCATATTTAAAATTCCTTGATGAAAATCTGCTACAATACATGGTAACATACATTTTAAATAAAATTGCCTTAAACGACTAACATGTTTATCGGTGTACTCATTATCGTCTGCAAGCAGTTTTCATTTTGTCATTTGTCAATTCAAGAAAATAGCAAAGTTCTCGGTTAAAAAAAAGTCCCGGTATATTACCTAGAATTTTTGTTTTTCGTATTTTTCTTAGAATGGATAGCCCCTTCGCTCTGTGTTGTATTGATGATTGGGTTATTATTTAACTAATTTGGAGTTATAATTTAACTTCTGGAGATTGTTCTGCTTACCTGCAAGTATAATTATCCCGGGCAACACCGGGTCCTCTGCTAGTAAAGTTATAATTGAGATTGGAAGTACTGTAGTAACCATGCGGTCCATTTTTTGATTCTAAATGCAATTTCATTTGTTTACGGTGCTCAAATTTGAGAGGTAAGGAATTGTTGCTCGAAGTAGCTGCTTAATTTTGTGGGAGCTTCTGTTATCTGGAATCTGTGTATTTGTTTATGCGTCTTTCAGTTTATTTGGTAGAACATGTTTAGTACCCATATTGCATTTCTCTGCTACATCTGTACAAGCGGCACCAAACAACCCTTTTCTTTCAGTATATTCAACTTTAAACAGATTGCAAGATCTTCTGATGGCTACAATATCTTCTTCCCAGACCAGCCATACAGCTGGACACGATACAAAGAATCTTATTTCCATCTATCTTAACACTAAGTCTATGCTTGATGAGACAGTGCGTTAAGTGACGACAAAATCGTATTGTAAAATTTCTTATTGTAACATAAATTAAAATTATTATTTGATTGCCAGCCTCGGTGTGCAAATTAATGTGAACAAGAGGGAATTTTTACACAATTTGATTTCCTGAGTTAACAGCTGATTTGTAATTCTGATTACTCTCAGCTGTTTACTGTATTGTACTAAAAATACTTACTAGAATAACTCCATGTTTCAATAAAAGTACGGAAAATTCCCTCCTATTCACATTAATTTGCACACTATCGTACATATCTGTATAATTCCTTCTATATTTAATTAAACACGAAGACCACGACGAATAAAACACTAAGAAAAATCTTTCAATGAGCATGCGAATAGAGGTAAGCAGATCTGTGTTTCTTTCAAAAATCATCTGCTTATAATGACTGTAATGGCATCTTACTACTAGCGCCAATAAGCGGATAAATACATGAACTACTCGCGGCACGTCTATATAATTTGTATATTAATTCATTTTTGTTTGTTCTGAATTTCCCGACCACTTTTCTGTCGTCAAAAGCTAATGCAAAATAAAATGGCAACAACCATTCGGCCAAAAAAGCCACCATTTATTCATAACAATATAGGCACCATGCTAAATGAATGTGTAACATTAAGGGTGGCATCGTGGTTTCTCCTCCTCGAGGAAGGAACAAGGTCTCTTCACGTAAGGAAAGAGGTGCAAGGTCTCCTCGAAAAAATTCGATTCCGTTCAAGCTTTCATTTTCTTTCCCTCTTTACATGAGTCCTTCAACCTCTCCTCGAGAAAACTGGTTATTGGTTTGAAAGTATTTTTAACGGAAATGATGAAACTTTGGTGGGGGAAGCATCACATTTTCTAAGCAACTCGTGTGCAGGAACCTTGAACCTATTTTTAAGGTAGAAATCACAACCAGATGTGAGATTTTGGTTAGCAGTCCTTTTGTGAGATGTCCCTTTGTCAGATGTACGTTTTCTCTTGACTGATAACTTTTCTTTTAATGGGCAGAAAAAAAGAAAATTTTTCACCGATCGAACATAATTGTTGATGGATTATATTAAAAAAATAAATAAATAAATTTATTATAATAAAATAATCACTAACAGCAGAGTTTATAATGTCATTAATAATATACAGAAATCTTTTAATAGATACGGGCACGGTCTCACGATTTAAATTTTTAATTAAAATTATCTCCAAAAGCATCAAACGTAGGGATTGAATAATATTTGTAATCCAATAAGATTAAAAATAAAATTGATTATAAAAAGAAAAGAATTGTCTGAAATGATATAACTTCGGTTTACGTGCTGAGCACATGGGGTTTGCATGTGGCGTTTTATGTACTTGACAAAAAGAACTGGATAAAACGTAAATGCTTTCAACTGGAAAATTAACAAAGTGAGCATTTTATTGCAGATGCTTTACTTTATTAGCTGCTGCTTCCAAAAATAAGTTTAGTTCTGTCTTATAATAATTTTTTACGTTTTCATTGTACGAACATAATATCTTGTAACCTCCCACCCATCATGGGAAGCCGGATACCCAACCACTGCGTTTTGCCAGGGAAACCTTATGCGAGCCAGCCATGACTTCCCTAACGCCATTGCCCCTCGCTTGACATCGTTGCTTATCGTCGACTGTGGCAAATCGGGTAGATCAACATTTACGATTGAAAGCAACCTTAAACGTAAAATTTATGTATTTGAAAGAGAGTAAAGGGGCCCATACACTGGCGGACGCGACCTGTGGTCTGTCACATTTGACCTCGCCTGTGGTAAATCCGTCAGTGTATGGGATCGACAGATGAGAGGTCTGATCCGTCACGGGCCGGATTTGGCCTTTCCGTCGAGTTGGATTTTCTGGCGGATCAGACAGGTGCGGCCTGTCAATCTGTGGGAGTGAAAGGCCAGATTATCGCAGGCCAAACCTATTGCGCATGCTTCTGACCAATTATCCCAGCGTTGCCAGGTTGAAGGTTTTACCTTCAAAACTGAAGGTTTTTTTGAAGGTAAAAAATTTCAAAAATTTCCTGAAGGTAAAACTGAAGGTTTTTCCCAACGCCTTTAGAGAGCACTGAGATAAATTTTTACTGTTCTGAGTATCAGATTCAGTGAAGTATGAACAAGGGGTCCAACATTTAAAGAAATGATGTACGAGATTTAATAATGTCCAGATTTTGAATCTTAAGATTCTAAGATCTTGAATCCCCAGAAAAGTGAAAACCTGAAACGAAATCAGAATTTGCGAGATGACTAAAATTATAGACCGATACACATTGACCTAATACCGATTTTCCGGTTTCTGCGGGTTTTTGTTACATCTGAAAATGAGAAGATCATTTTTTGCAAAATTTTTTGCGGATCGTTGGACGGCGCAGAGATGTTTAATAAGATTGTTTTGTTCTAATTATATACCATCTAACGCTGTTTCTTGCTAAAATATAAGTCAAGAACAGTTTTCCCACGTTTTTTATATTATTATAAAGATTATTCGATATTTCAAATTTTTAAAGTTCAACCACTATATTCACCGGTTTTTAAATGATTAATTCATTTTACAAGAGGAACATTAATTCCAAGTGATTCAGAAGTTATTGTTCCCGACTCTGAAGCAATAAATGAAATTCTGAGATCACTCGATACAGTTCAGATAACTTTATGTATTATAACGTTTGCATATTTTTATTTTAGAGCATTTTAAAATTTCATGATTTGTGATTTTTATTTATTTATTGTTTTTTAGTTTTGAAAAATTTTGATAAATAAATTTGGTGTATTTCATGTTATTTTTATTACAATTTATTACTTGCACATTCTTAATGAAAGTAACGTTGTTTTGATTTTGATTCAAACTTCCGATATTTAAGTGATTTTATCGATAACATATCGAGGTATCGATAATATCGGGTTTGAAGGTAAACTGAAGGTTTTTGAAATCACGTTTGAAGGTTTTCGTATTTGCGATCTGGCAACCCTGAATTATCCTCGTCTAGTATCATTTATTACTATCTGTTCACCAATTCTACACGTGTTTTCGCAGGTACAATTAAAATTCCTTTGCGTTCATATAAAAAAGAAATATTAATTTTATTTTGAATTTTATTTATTAATTTACTTTTAGATTAAGTTAAAACACTTTATTATCATTAAAATATTAATTTGTTAATAGAAAAGGTTTAAATCTTATTTTTTACTTCATTTTAGATAAAGTTAAAATTTCTTTGAGTTGATTAGAAAATATTTATTTGATTTAAATTTTTCTTTTTTAGTTCATTTATAGATAAAAATTATAATTCCTTCGAGTTGATTAGAAAATATTTATTTTCTTGTAATTACTCTTTTTTTTTTTGTATTTTACAATCAGAAGAAATTTTTTAGGCTAGATTAGACTTTTTTGTTATATTTTTATTAAAATGCAAGCTTTATCAATAAACTGTGTAGAAATTTTTCCTAGAAAAGGTTGGATCTCGTTTTAATCTAAATAAATCTGAATAATTTATTTATTTTATAAATTTAATTTTAAAATTTAAAATTTATAATAGATGGTAATTGAATGTCGATAAACATTTTATAGATAGGGCCTCGTATTGCCATTGTTTTGAGTTAATAAATAGTGTGACGTTCCAGTTAAAGGTTCGTCATGTATGTCCCAGTTAAAGGTTCGTCACATATGTCCGACATGTTGATGTATATTTGGCATTTGAAACGAGGCCATGTATAATGAGTAAAAGTTCGCTTTACATTGTACTAATTAATGTGTTTTTAAATATTAATTGGTTCGATGACGAGCAACAATGAATAAATGATGCAGCGGTGACATGGATACGATGGATCAGCCTACAAATTCGAACGATATGGTTAAAGTGGATTCCTCAGGGCCATAAGCGAGTCGTCAGCCATGGACGATGTGTTTACAATTGATCATGGGAATCCGGACTTGGAATACAAGAATGAAAGCGGATATGTTGACGGTAACAGAGAAAAATTGACGACCAGTTGGTGAGCGACTCTTTAATATTTTCACAGCGTGGTAAACGGAACTTTGAACTGTACACTCCGCACAGAGACCGATTGTGCCATTGGTCCTCTCGCCCTTGGCATTAATGAAGACAAACTTTTTTTTTTTTGCAGCTCTGTTCCTACGCGGTGGATTTTAGTGCCGCTCCCAATAAACTGTTCTATATTAAGAGGCTTTGTAAATGTTGAATATAATTGCTGTCATAGTTTAGAAAACCTAGTCTAGTAAGTATCCTGCTGTGAAAGCCATAGCCATGCAGCAAATCAGTAGGAATTTTTTTATGATGAGCGTGTTGTGGAGTCATGTGTGAGCGTATGAATACAGGCATAGTGCATACGCCTACGCTCATGACCGGAACTCAGGCTTGTCAGTGGCTGGCGTGATAGCACTGTACTGCCCAAGAGGGGTTTTAGCACCTCCCCCCTGCACGCCCATGAAAGGAGGCGCCGTGCGCTTACAAGTGTAACAGTTTCGGAATATTTGATTCGGGAGTACGTAGGTGCTTGGAGCTGTCACTCCAGCAGAGCCAACACGCTCATACTCTCATTCCAATAGTAGAAATCTCCGACCTGCAAGGTTCGGTTCTTATCACAGCCAGGTGTGCCAGTAGTTATTCGCAGTACAGTGCCTTAGATGTAAATGATTACGTACTTTAAGTTGAGGAGTGATAAGCTGATAGATGGGGCCCCGTATTAAGATAGCAATAAGGAGAATTTAATGGATAGTATTTTTGAATTAGACTTAAGAGCTCTTAAATATGAATGAAGTTAACGTCTTTGAACCAGATACCGCAAATGCAGTCTGACTATTCCATTTTATTTCGGTCCCGAACCCTAGTTGCCATCACCCAGACACTCATTGCGGAACACAAGGGTGCACTAAATATTATTGTGAGGGGGGGGGGGGGTGACGGGATGCTACAATAAATACAGACCATGATGTAATACCTTGAATAATTTCATTAAAGACTCAGATATATATATAATTACATATTCAAATTTAATGCGTGAAACAAATTTTTCATAATTACATCACTATAAGATTTAAATATACATTTACGTGGAGGATTGCGGCAGTTCAATATCAAATAAAAGTTCAAGACGAATTTCTTTAAACAATAGAGGCGGATGATGTTATAAAGTCTCTCCATCGTATACCACGTCTCAGAAAATATGGCATGCATTTCAATATTATTTTCGTATGGTAAAGGGAGAGGGAGTATTTAATAAATTTTATTTTTATGTAAACTAAGAAAAAAATCCCTAAATTAAAAAACTCTTCATTTACTCTCCATTAATTCCCATTGGTTTAATTACAGTGTTTACTTGATTATATATAAAAATCTTTAGAACGAAAACTCAATATGAACTGGCTTGTTTCAATAAGTTTGATTCTATCAGTGCCAGCGAGATCGCCGATAATTAAAAGAGAGAGCTATTTTTTTTTTTAAATTATAGATTAATTCAACCCATTTAAAACGTAGATTTCTTGTTTACTTAAATTTACCCACACCCTCTACGAAATTATTACTTCAATAAATGTGTACATTCAATAATTGAAATATGGATTACTTGAGAAATTAAGTGCTAAAAGTTTTGGCAAAATTATGACCCTTATTTAATTTTATTTTAATTTTTATTTGATTTTAACAATACTTTCAGTATTGATTTTGATATTGTCAGTTGTCAGTTCAAAGTAAATAATTTGCGAATTATTGAGAAAGTAGTGAAATGCATTTTCATCTACGCCCAAGAAATCTACAAGAAAACTGGAATTAGCAGGAAGTTGGAGCTTTGCCAACTCAGCTGGCCTATACACTGACAGACGTGGCCTGTTATAAGTGTGTGGGCGATAAAGGCAACAGGCGAGGTGAAAAATGCCTGCGATCTTTGGTATGTCACAGGCCGCATCCGCCATTGTATGGGCCCCTTAACTTACTAGTTTTTCTCAAATCTATTTAATACACAAAAATAGTTTATTTACTGTTGCGAAGAAGCACAAGGTGATGAGAAACTGAAAAACTAAGGGATTTTTCCCACCCTCCCGCTTTGTCCAGCGTTCCACTAATGCTGTCGCCGATTTCCCTGATAAGATACAACAGTCTTTTGCCAGCCGATATTTCTTCTTGAATTGTTCTTGGTCTAAACGCGAAATGTTTAATTCGAAGATGCCATATTGCTACAGTACTGTGTTGCCATTAAATCCATCCGATTGCCAAGGTGTATCGTGTCTCCAAATTGATGATTTTTCATGTACATATACACGTATGTAATACATGAAATATTGTTTTCATTGCATCTCTGCATAAGTATTTTGTTTTGATTATTAACAAAACTGCATAAGTACACCTCAGTGCTTCTTTAGTGGCGCATGTGGCTGTGTTCACCTCGACGCCACCGCTTGCTCCCGCGGATGGCCGAAGAGACCTCCTGCCACAATGCCGTCAGACTTACACTTAAATATATATGTGTACATACATAGCAATGTATTTATTTATTTTAGAATACATGTATGACATAAATTTTGAATTTTTGAATTTTTTAGAACAAAATATAAAAATACTACCATGAGAAAGAAAACTACAGTACGTACAAAAAAAATTGTCTGAATTCCTAATTGAGTCATTCACCTGTAGGCACATCAGATTTTTCTAATGTAACTATTGATATAATAATGGTATCAGATTGCTGGAGTACAGGTAATACACTATGTAACACATTCAACTTGCTTTCAAATCGATTGATTTCCGTTTCGCCGGCATTTTTGTCAATGGTGAGCTTTCGAAAATGAAACTAAAACTTGAAAAACTCATTGCATCATTATGCTGCATGCTCAATGACCGATCAAATTATTGTTTGTTATATCGAGAGTTATTTTCCATTGCATGATAGTGAAAGGACCAGAGGAACTGTTCGTTAAAACAAGAAGTTCGTTATATTGAGAAGTTAAAACATAAGATATAAGGGCAATTTGGTTGGGACCAGCTACTCTGTTCGTTATGACGAGGCGTTCCTTATATCGAAGGTTCGTTATATCGAGAACCGACTGTATCCACTTTTAGCAGCATAACAAGAAGTTTTTTAAACCCTGTGAGATGAATCATATTTCCGCAGGTAGAGATAATGTAATTTTGTGTAGCTATATCCGCTTTACGCAGCAAAAGGGTTATTAAAGTATTCTCTTATACTCGTTTTTGCAATTGAATATTCTACTGAAAATACTATTACAGAAAAACATCGATGTTTTTTCCTTGATAATAACGAAACATTAATGTTTTAAATTCAAATATTATGGTGGGTGAGTCAAAAGTCCCTGAACTCTGTTTAAAAAATGTTTTCTGCAAAAGCCATAAAAGATATCAGAGTATTGTTTCTTGTGGTTGTTGTATGTGACTTTGGGAACGCGGTCCACATTGTGAGAGTACCACGTGACACAATGCTTTTGTGCGTGCATGAGAAGTGGCGTTATGTCAGTCATGGTTCTCACGCAAGAATAGTCACTTTTTAGAAGTTTATTTTGCAGAAAAATCGTACCAATGTTGCATACAGAGCTTTCAAAGAAAACTTCCAGATGCTCCTATATTAGGGAAAACAACTGTGTGAACTTGTATACTGGTTTCATGAGACAGGCAGTGTGTATGATAAGCCTAAAAGTGCCCGACAGGTCGTAGTAACGACTACATTTCAGGAGAAAATTCAATTTTCCCTGCAACGCTCTCAGCAGAGGTAATTTCGGATCTTATTCAGCCTGCCAGAGGGCTACTAAACATCTTAGAGCTATGGCTGTACAAAATTCGGGTAGTGCAGAGCTTCATTCTTTGAATCCGGAAAAGCACATTGTTTACTTCACCCAGTTTTGGGCTTCAGCCTGTTGGTGGCAACACTGGGCTTTTCCCTCCGTTTTTTTCTGGAGGGGTTGTTCCCTGTTTGTTGTTACATTATTATTATTATTATTATTATTATTATTATTATTATTATTCATCTTCCCTTTGGTGTGGATTTTATTCTCTGCTAATTTATATCCTATACACCTGGCAAATATAGTCTACTCTCTTGGAATTTTATATCAATAGGATCAGGAATACATCATCATTCCTGGCCTTTATAAGCCTTACGGGCTTTAGCCCCAAGCACCACCATCAGGTGACTACTTGTTTCCAGACCTTGTTTATTTTTATGTGGCAGGGGGGTCGGCCCTACGCACAACCCCCATTTCTGGGGGATGATGACGAACTTAACGACTGCTGTAAGGTGGTCACAGCAGCCGGGACCGACGGCTTTACGTGCCCTCCGAAGCACGGGGGGAGATGGAAATTTCCAGGTGGTCACCCAACCTGTACTTAGCCGCGCCCAAGGTTGCTTAACTCCACCACTGCATTGAGCAAGGCGAGACAACTGGGCTACGGATGCCCCCTCAGGAATACATACAGAACTGAAACGTAATAAGCACTTCATAAGAAGATATCTAGATTATTGAGTAGAGCTCATTTCTTCTATCGAAAATAAATTCTAAATAGACTTCTTTCCGTGACCATCTGTTCTTTAAACAATGTTTCTCTAAACAATTGCCTAAATAAGAATTGTTATATCTCAGCATCCTTCAAACAACTTATGACTGATAATAATTTTAAGATGGGGATAATCAGGTAATCGTGTACAAGTTGGTTTCAATTATTAAATACATATTTGAGAGTTTCAAGTTATAATAAACATTCTTGAAGATTTGAGGAATATGCCAAAAATGGCAGAGTTGTGTGGACGGTGTGAAAATGAACTTTCGGTAGATAACGATTATGTTATCTGTGGTGCGTGCAAAATAGGGTATCATTTTGCTTGTTCGTTAGCCGAAAGAACATGGCGCAGCATGGGGGCACCAGCGAAAAAGAAATGGAAATGCGAAGCATGCAGAGGAAAAAGTGGAGAATCTGGTGCCAAACGCTACGTCAGTGAAGAAGAACCGAGCGATAAGGAAGGGTTACAATCCTGTTTAAAGGCATTGCATGACAGAATGGATCAAATAAGACTCGTAGAATTTACCAACCTAAAAAAAGAGCTCGACGAAAAATATGACTTGCTAATCCAGGAGCAACAATAGCAGAAACAAGTTCAACAAGAACTTCAAAATAGAAATAGTGAATTGGAAAATTTATGTTTAAAACAACAAGAGTGTATTGAAGAATTGACATATCAATTGAATGATATGGAGCAATATAGCCGTAATGGAAATGTGGAAATAGCCGGGTTAAAGTGTAACACTAATGAAGAAGTTAAGGCGGCTGTGGTTAACTTGGGTGAAAAATTAAATATTAATTTTAACATATCAGAAGTCATAAAAATGCACCTTGTTGCAACAAAAGTTAAAGAGGACAAAAAAGTGAAAATTAAATTTAGAGATGAAGAGGTAGCGGGAAAATTTTTAGCTGGAAAGAAAAAATTGAGAGATTTAAAAGTAAAAGGAGAATTACCACAAGGAATTTTCATAAATGAAAATTTGACAAAATTAAACAAAACTTTATTTTGGAAAGCGAAACAAAAAGGTAAAGATTTTAATTGGAAATTTGTATGGGTGCGCTATGGAAATATTTATATTCGAAAATCATCTGACACTAGGGTTTTTAAAATAAAGCAAGAAAAGGATTTAGAAAGGATGAGAAATTGAAGGAACAGTTCAATTTTGGTAAAATAAGTAAATATTTGTTTTTTTTCAAATGGAAATGGATGAGTGTAACTGGTTTATGGTGAATATTAGGTGCATAAAAAAATATTTGGAATGAACTGTTAATATATATAGAAATGGTTGGAGATCTGGATTTTTTTTGTCTTACTTGAAGTGGATATTAGTGAGGAGGAAAGTGAACTATATAATATTACAGGATTTAAGCAATTTCCTTTTTGTAGAAAACATAAAAAAGGGGGTGGCATTATTATCTATACAGTCTGTTTCCTATTTTAGTGGACAGTTGATAAAACCTTTTAGAAACGCAAAACCCTGATATCTAACAATTTATACTTCTTTAATACAATGTAAATGGTGCTTCTTTACATTTTCAATACTCTGAGAAAGAGCTTTTACATAACAAAAACATAAACGGTGATTCATGAGAATCTACTTGTTTCCTATTTAGTGGACAATATAAATAAAAGAAATGAAATAAACAATACTAATAGGAGAATTTATCCTTAGTATTTAGTGGACCCTCCATTCTGTGTAATAAGTGTGAAAACACGATCCTTCATTGATTTAACAAGCTTTTGAAGGACTTCAGGATCTAAGTTATACCATGCTTCAACAATTGATTCTTTCAATGATGAAACACTGCTGTACTGACGTCCATCTTCGTAAACTTTACGCACAATGATACCCCATAAGTTCTCGATAGGGTTCATGTCCGGACTTCTCGGTGGCCAGACCATCATGTTGACATTTTTAGATTTCAGCCAGTTCTTTGTTGACATCGAACTGTGGCACGGGGCGTTGTCTTGCTGCAGAACCCAAGATGGTCCACAAATGTCTTGTCCATAAGGTAAGGCAGCTTCTTCAAGTAGCTCCTGATATTTCACAGAATTCATTCTAGTGGTAACGAATGCTAGAGGAGTAGTTCCATTAAAGCCAAAACCGCCCCATATCATTACTGAGCCGCCACCATGAACTCTTGTAGAAAATAACTGCTTCTCTTTGCGAATGTCATGCCAGTATGACTGCAACTCATCTGGACCATCCAGATTGAATTTTTGTTTCATCTGTAAACAACACCTCCATCCATTTGTCATCCCACGTCATATGTTCCTTTGCCCAGTGCAAACGTTGATTCTTATGCTCAGCAGTTAATGGAGGTTTGGCCTGTTTTTTTGTGTACGTCAAGTGTGGTGATGAAGACAAAATCTTCCACACAGTCTTGCGCTTTACTGGAAGTTGCAGATCAGCACATATTCGAGTACACGAGTGGCCAGTTTGAGTTGCTTCGCGGATGATGTGTTGTTTGTCACGATTTGTCAACTTTGGGTTCGGACCACGTTTCTTCTGCGCCGATTTTGAACTGCCCACTGTCAGAAACCTACCAATGGTACTCTTAGGTTTGTTCAGCAAAGCAGCAATTTCACGTATTGACTTTCCACTCTCTCGAAATGCCATGAGTTTGCCTTTTTCAATATCAGACAGCTTTTCTCGACTTGCCATTATTGAAATAATCTGGAGTTCTCAATATGACTGCATATGAGCTTAAAACAATCAAAGAATGATATTCCTGCCTTCCTGAGAATTGTGTGCTGTTACCTTAACTCTTAAAATGGAACTGTCCACTAAATAGGAAACAAGTAATTTCGTATGCATCAAGTTTTTATAGCCTTATAAGAACAAAATGCACTTTTTAATCTGTCAAAATGTAAAGAAGCACTATTTACATTGGTTTGAAGACTTATAAATTGTTAGTTATCAGAGTTTTGCACTTCTAAAGGGTTTTATTAACTGTCCACTAAAATAGGAAACAAACTGTATTAAAGAAAATTTAAATTTTGTGATAGATGATGCACAAAATATTGAAGAATGTGAAAGTGTTACTAGAAAAATATTTTTTCCTTGTATAAATATGAAAGAAGTTCAAAAATATTTGTATTGTATAATAATATATAGACCACCTAATTGTAATATTAATAGGTTTATGGATTCATTTAATAGTTTACTAAAAATGTTTGGAGATAATGAAAAGTTACTTTTAATGGGAGATTTTAATTTGAATATACTTGACAGTGCAAATCCAGGTATTAATAGGTATTTGAACATATTAAGCCAATATGGGTTAACTCAAAAAGTCAATACGCCAACAAGAATTGAAAAATATGGTAGAAAAATTACAAAATCAATTTTAGATCATGTGATAAGTCGGGTTTTCGACTGGGATTGCAAAGTTAAAGTAATTACAAAAAAAGTTTGCTGATCATAATATTCTCTGGGTTAATTTAAATTTAGAAACAGTATTGTTGAAAACGTTGGCAAAGATTGAATGATAGATGTAAAATTAGTAAATAAGTATATTAAGAAGGTAAATTGGAACGGGGTTTCAGAATATAAAAAAAGTGATAAAATCTATGAATTTTTTGCTGAAAATTTTAAAGATACTTATAAAAAAATCAAAAATTCAAGGTAAAAAAAACAAAACAGCAAAAAAACCGTGGATAACTCAAGAAATGATGGGTGTAATAATGGAAAAAGATAAGGCATGGAAAAAATGCAAGAAAAATAATTATAATGATGAGAATATGAGTGATTATAGAAAATTAAATAACATCGTGAATACCCAAATAAGAAAATTAAAGAAAGAGTATTTCATGAAAAACTTTCAAAAAAATAAAGAGAATATTAAAGAAACATGGAGACTAGTTAATAATTTAGTGGGAAAAAATAACAAAACTATAGAAAATGAGGATAAATTCCTTGAACAGCATGTAGAAGGGTTTAATAGTAACTTTCAAGAACAAGTTAAGATCTTTATAGATGGAGTTAAGGATGAGAAATATGATGGAAGTAAAATTATATCGTTACAAAATTCTATTGTTATAAATTCTGTGGAAGAAAAAGAAATTGAAAAAATTATTGCAAGTCTAAATATAAATAAGTCTTCAGGAATTGATGGAATTAGGGCAAGGGACATTAGAAGTAATGGTAAAATTTTTGTAAAACCTTTTACTCATTTATACAATGTAATATTGAAGACAAATGAATGGCCAGAGCAGATGAAAATGTCAAAGGTTAGACCAATGTACAAGAAAGGTAAAAAGACAGATTTAAATAATTATCGACCAATATCTATACTTTCTATAATTACAAAAAGTTTTGAACATTGGATTAAAACAAAACTGGAGGAATTTTGGGAAAAGAAAAATATTTTTGGTAAAGAAATATACAGGGTGTAAATTTTAAGTTGACAAAGCAGAATAACTCGAAAAATAAGCTTCACACGAAAAAATGCGTAGAATCCAAAGTTGATTATTTTCGAGGGGGCATCTGCTGGTGCTAAAATTAGCCCACCCCCCCCGGCCCCTGGGGGTGGGGCGGGGGGCAACTTTAAAATTTCAAATGGGAACCCCTATTTTTTATTGCAGATTCAGGTCCTACATAAAAAACTACGTACATTTTGTCTGAAACATTTTTTTTTATTTTTGGTAGATGGCGCTGTAATTCAAGAAAATCCATTTTCTCATTTTTGCGTGGAAAT
>JAHWFO010004191.1:332490-368368 GCA_023313115.1 Rhysida immarginata
CCATGAAATAATATTAAGTATATAAATAAATAGTTCAAAAACGATTCTACAGGCCATAATTGGATTGACTATTTTGAACTATTTATTTATTTGCTTTATTAATATTATTTCATGGAATTTACATGTAATTCTGTAAATAAGTTAATACATGTTAAGGACTTTTTATTTTTTTCTCATATTTTTGCGTGCAACCATAAGCTGAACAAGAGTATACCATTTCATTTCTGCCTCTATTTTATGCTCGAAGATCTATTATGCCATGCGAAATAAACCCTACCCCTTCTATATATTTCAACCCCTTCTATCCAATAAATATTTCTGCCTACTGCTAGAAAATAAATGTAGGGGTTGAAATATACAAGCAGTTTGAGATATCTAGCTGCATAATATAATTACAATAGAACTCTGTTATATCGACATCAAAGGGATTGAAAAAAACGTGCCCTTATAAACGAGTGTCACTATAAAAGGTTTGTGTAGTCAGTTAAGTGAACTGGTAAATAACACTGAAATTAACTTAATTTAGCATATAATTGAAGGGTTTCCTGCAATAATCAGGTAAGTTGAAAAAGTGATTTCGAAAAAATTGCACTTTAAACATTTACACCAAAATCAATCTCGAATGAATGGTAAGAAATTAATGTTGTTTGTATATTTTTTGTTCCATGTAATCTGTATACACAGTAAAGGTACAGTTTCTTATTTTAGTCAATATATATTTTTGTATTATATGATTTGATTAAAACATACCAACCTGATTATTGCATGAACAAGCTATGCACATTACTGGATATGAATATTTTTCTTATTATGCACACATACTGCTATTACTTACTATAGGGAGTTAGACAAAGTAAATTATTATAATTTTATTTTATTTTAGTTTAGTTTATTTATACATCAAATAATAAGTGCAAATAATCAGGTCACGTGGAAACTATGTACATATTAAGTATAGTATTAAAGTGGTAACAACAATCAACACATCTAGTATTGTTGCATTGGAGGACATCGTCATTTATATAAAATCAGCGACAGTGGACTATGTCACAACAAAGAAAAAAATCTAACAATGGGCTATTTCCCGATTATACAATTGGATGGGTTCGCTCCTAGTTAGAAATACAATCCGGTAACTATTAAGGTTCTCTATCTTTATTCAGGTCAACACTAGGCTAATACATAAGGTCCGATCCACTTTCGTCTTCACTAACTAATCCTGCTTCCTTTTGTTTGTCAGTTTTGGCAAAGTAACCAATATACACTTATCTCTTTGAGGGGTTATGTACATCAGCAAATATAGTAAGGGTGGCATCATGGTTTCTCCTTGAGGAAGGAACAAGGTCTCCTCACGTAAGGTATGAGGCACAAGGTCTCCTTGAAAAAATTCGATTCCGTTCAAGCTTGCATTTTCTTTCCCTCCTTATGAGGAGTTCTTCAACCTCTCCTTGAGAAAACTAGTTATTGGTTTGAGAGTATTTTTAACGGAAATGACGAAACTGTGGCGGGGGAAGCGTCACGTTGCTAAGCAATCTATGCTCGCGGGATACTTGAATCTATTTTTAAGTTAGAAATCACAGCCAGATGCGAGATTTTGGCTAGCAACCCTTTTGCGAGATGTCCCTTTGTCAGATGAATGTTTTCTCCTGACTGAGAACTACAACTGATAACTTTTCTTCTAATGGCCGGAAAAAAGAAAATTTTTCACTGGTCGAACGTAATTGTTGATGGATTATATAATAAACAAATTATATTAATAAATTTATTATAATAAAATAATCACTAACAGGATAGTTTATATTGTCTATAATAATATACAGAAATCTTTTAATAGATTGTGATAAGGCCATGATCTCACGATTTCAATTTTTTTAATTAAAATTATCTCAAAAGCATCAAACGTAAGGATTGAATATTTGTGATCCAATAAGATTGAAAATAAAATTTATTATAAGAAAAAAAAATGTCTGAAATGCTATAACTTCGGTTTGTGTCGAGCACATAAGGTTTGCATGTGGCGTTTATGTAC
The DNA here is from genome assembly GCA_023313115.1 of Rhysida immarginata. Taxonomy (NCBI): domain Eukaryota; kingdom Metazoa; phylum Arthropoda; class Chilopoda; order Scolopendromorpha; family Scolopendridae; genus Rhysida; species Rhysida immarginata. The sequence goes on from JAHWFO010004191.1 coordinate 334,520, forward strand.
TTGACAAAAAGAACTGGACAAAACCTAAATGCTTTCATTTGGAAAATTAACAAAGTGAGTATTTTATTGCAGATGCTTTGCTTTATTAGCCGCTTCTTCCAAAAATACGTTTAGTTCTGTATTATAATAATTTTTTATTATTTCATTCTACGAACATAATATCTTGTAACCTCCCACCCTCATGCCAACCACTACGTCTTGCCAGGAAAGCCGACCGGCCATCGCTTCCCTAACGCCGTTGCCACTCGCTTGATAATGTTGCTTATCGTCGACTGTGGGAACTCAAGTAGGCCTATATCGCCATATACGATTTGGAAGCAACCTTAAACATAAAAATTTATGTATTTGAAAGAGAGTAACTTATTGATTTTTCTCAAATCTAATAGAGATTTATTTAATCTACTTATTACACAAAAATAGTTTAGTTACTGTTGCGAAGAAACGCAAGGTGATGAAAGGCTGAAAAACGCGGGGAGTCCCCCCCCCCCCCCCCTCCTTTATCCCGTGTTCCACTAATGCTGTCGCCGATTTCCCTGATAACTGATACAACAGTTTCTTTTGCCAGCCGATATTTCTTCTTGAATTGTTCTTGGTCTAAACGCTCCATAGATTAATGAGATCTCATTTCTCTGAGGAGATCTAAACGATGTTGACGATGACACCGTCTTTCGAAGCGAGCGAGATCGTCCATTTTGAATTTCCTTGCTCTGAGGAGAAAACTCTCCTTAAGGTAGCTGAGGAGAATAGCTACCTTAAAATGCTGAGAAGAAATCTCTCCTCACACATCGAAATTTTGCCGCAGTGAAGACTGTAAAGAGAGTTTGGATCTTGAAACTGGATATTCGAGGAACAAGCCTTCCTTACCTCAACCTTACATCGAAGCATGATACCACCCTAAGTCTTTTTTCTTGCCGATATTTACTCCTTCCACAGGAGGCAAGGGTAAACAGGTCTTCGTAAGATCAACTGAACAGTGGCAAGGATAAGAGTAGCTTACGCCTTCATTATAAGCCTCGTAAATACGAACTGTTTGGATTGTATCAATTTGATTTGAACTGCGTTGGTTAACCTTATCTTGGTGCATCTTAAAACTTTTCCCTTTAATGCCATCTCGTAATCTCCCAAAATGCCATGTTTCGACCCATCTACCATAATAAAATGGTTTTGTCTACTCTCTCCAACAGCATCAATGTATTCTTTAGGAGTTTCCACAGATTCTTTGTTTTTCAATGGTTTGGAACATAGAGCGAAGTTCCGGTCGCAGGCATAGTAAGAGTGTCCTTTAACTCAACAATCGTGCCTGAAGGCATGCAACACATGGTTGGTCATCAATTAATGACGGCAAAACTGTAAGACTGCGCATGCTATGGTGTTTTACTGCTGCGGTGAGTTTTTTTGATGATGGATGGCCCAATGCATTATGAATGTCCTATAAGTGACGGCCATTGAAAGTAATAGGGGGTCCGTTCGGGAAACTGAATTGATACTTGAGACCACGGGAAGGAACGGGAGGTTCTCCACGCCCTCCTGCGCAGCGATGGTCGTGCCTTTGGGTGAAGTAATGGAGTAATCAGTTGGGCCGAAAAGGAGACTGTAACCCTGCTTTGATAATTGACTCGTAGAGACAAGATTGAGGCGCGCGCGCTTGGGGCATAAAGCGCGCCATGGAGTTTTTAAAGCTGCTCCTGAATATAATAACACACTTGCCACACCAGTATCGATGGCAGCAATAGTGTTCTTAGGGTCTGCAGTATGTATCCACTTATGACAGCTTTGAAAAGAATCAAAGAACTGATTTTCTTTAATTACATGAAATGAGCTACCTATGTCCACTATCCAATCCTTGTTTGGAACACCAACATAGTTGGCTGCAGGTTTCTTGCTTTGCCCTTTTGTGCCTGATTTACAAGGCTTATGCATAGGACGTGAAGCTGATGCACATGGCATGCGCTTTGTTGATGCAGGATCCCGCGAACGAAGGGAGGGGGGGTATCGAAGAGCGTGAAATAGCTGGACCTGCAGTAGTGGGATAAATTTTGGACGGACAAACCGTTTTTACGTGTCCTTGGCCTCCACAATTATAGCATGTTACAATACTCATTTCCAAAAAAGTTGGGACAGTGCAACATATAAGAAGAACTCCAACACATATGTTTGGATTATTGTATTGCCGTTTATTTCAACGCATTACAATACATAAACGATAAATTAGGCATGGGATCACATATCTTATATGCTTAAAGAAACATACAGGTGGTTTTTCTGTTTGGCACGTGCAACACACTCCCAAAAGAGTTGGGACCGCACGGCATTTACCACGGTGTGACGTCACCTCTCCTCTTGATGACACACTGTAATCTTCTGGGCATCGATGACACCAATCTTTCTAACACCGTAACCGGAATTCTGTCCCATTCCTGTTGGATATAGGTTTTTAGCTGTTCAACTGTCCGGGGTCGTCGCTGTCGTAGTTTTCGTTTAATAATACGCCAAACGTTTTCTATAGGCGACAGATCCAGGCTGCAAGGGGGCCAATCCAACATACGAATGCGCTGCCGACGTAGCCATGCAGAAGTTATGCGCGCTGCATGCGGTCTGGCGTTGTCTTGTTGAAATATACACTGATGTCGTTCAAACAGGCGCCTCTTAGATGGCACCATAGCTTGTTCCAGGATCTGTATATACGCTTCAGCATTGACGGTGCCATTGCAGATGTGCAAGTCTCCCATTCCGTAGCCACTAATACAGCCCCAGACCATGACAGACGGTGGTTTCTGTACCGAACGCCTGTAGCACGCGGGAATATCCTTTTCGTCTTTGGCCCGGAGTGTACGGCGTCCATTATTTCCGTAAAGAATCGTAAAGGTTGATTCATCGGACCACAATATGTTCTTCCAGCGTGCTTGGGACCAATTGCGATGGGCTCGAGCCCATATCAGACGGCGACGTTGCTGTCGTTTGTTGATGTATGGCTTCCGTTGTGCACAGTATAACTTAAGTTTGCATTTGTGGATGCACCGGCGTACAGTATTCGACGATAATGGCTTCCCGAAGAAATCGCGGGCCCACGTGGCTACGTCCGTAATCGCAGCATTCCTATGCGTGACGCAGTGACGTCGGAGGATCCGAAGAGCTCGAGCATTCAGAATAGGTTTTCTACCTTGGCCTTTCCGAACTGTGATCTCACCACTATCTCGGTAGTGCTTGATAATATTATGTACTGTAGATGATGACAGGTTAAATCTTGTGGCTATTGCACGCTGAGAAACGTTGTTTGTGAATTCTTGAATGATTCGAACACGAAGATCTTGGCTAACTGGCTTGCCTCGACCCATCGTTCCGAATAAGTTACCTGAACGACGGATGGCAACTGTTATTTATACGGAATGTAGTACGACGTCATCATTCTAGATTATTCCACTACTAAGGGCGCTTTCTACAACGTATGTCCCTACTATTTTGGAACGTGTTGCAACACCCCCATTCAAAATGAACGTCCCGGCCACGATACAAAATGTTTTGGTGCACACAGTATATTTATGGCATTTCATAAACGTATCTGCTATTTTGTATTCGCGAGAAAGTTTTGTTACATCATCCCTTTTTGTTTTTTCTATATATATTGCACTGTCCCAACTTTTTTGGAAATGAGTATTGTAGGTCATTTGTTCGACGGGCATTTGGATTTGGATGCCGGGGAGAAACAGAGGTGGCACACGAGGCTACACCTACAGATGAATTTGGGTGGTGTGGTCCTTAAAAACCACATGTAGTTGACTTAGGAAGGTTTCAATTGACATTGATGGGTTTGACTGGACCGCGAGTCTCAATGGAGTATAGGTTGAGGGTAGACCTGCGACCATATGGTCATTCAAAATTTTATCATCCAGAACCAGGGACGTGGCTCCAGCCTGTGCACGAATTTGTAGCGTTGTTGCTACATAGGCATTCGGATCATCAGCGTCTAAGAAACACAAGGCTGAGAGACACCGCATTACTTCAGCCTGTGTCACTGAATCCGGCCTTCCATATCGATGCTTAATTGCTTCCCATAATGTAAAGGGATTGTCATCTTGAAGCATGACGACAATATCATCACTCACCATACTTAGGAGGTAATGCCGTACTCTTGCCCAGTCAAGGCGCATGGATGAGCTGGCTGATGCTTCTGTAGGGAGAGAGATCTTTTCTTGGACGTATTTGGCTAGCCCTTTGCTTTCGAGAAAGGTTAAAACTCTGTATGTCCATTGAATATAATTGGCCTTGTTGGCCTAGGGAGGGAACGACCCTCTTCAAAATATGATTCCTCCATATTGTATTAAAGACTAAACCAAAAAAAAATAAAAATTAACCACGTTCTGCTACCATACTGTTCAGAGGGGGAAGCAAAAATAGAACAGAATTTAAGAGGTGATACTTAAAAATAACCTCAAACATAAGAATAGACGTGGCTCGTTAATAAACATTTTATTTCTTTGGTTTAAGAATGAGATATTTACTTATGAACTACAAAAAATTCTGTACAAAAGAATATTCTATACAATATGATTCAATCGATGAAATACTGTAATGAGAAATATTAGTCGCTACATTGTGCGAATTGAGTTTAAATATTTAAATATACATTGAGACAGACTAATTCCTTATAAAGGATACGAAAGAAATTTCAAATTTCCATTTGGGTCAATCCATATGAAGTGATCCAATGAGGATCGCTTGACCATTATTAAATATTTTGATTTTTTTATGTGATTACCCTATAATTGAGAAGTTCAAAACAGTTTTTAAAATAAGTTTTACCTTGTACCGTTACTGAATGGCGGCCATTTTTATTGTTAAGCGCACGACGGTTTTTCAATTTGGAGACATTAGCGTTAATTTGAATATCTGTGCACTCGGTTAAGATACAACATTGCAATTGCATGATTGTTTTTAGAAATGTCTCCTCTGCAACATTGTTTATTACCCAAAATACCCTAAATTCAAAAATAACCAGTCAAAATGGCCTCCAAAGTTTTGTATTGAAAATTTAAAAAATCCACTTTTTAGACACAAAAATAACAACCAAGGAGTGATTTATCAGAGTGTATTTTTTTTTCTCTAGATATCTTACACTACTAGCATTATGTAGAGCAACAGCACTGACAAATGTTTACTTAATTTTTTATAAATTTTTGAAATTTGAAAATCTTGAAGGGCAACTCTACGCAAAAATTCAATTATAATTTTTTTACAGATAATCAATTTTTGATATAAATATAACACGATTCCGTTGAAATTTTTAATTTTGGTCCATAATTTCTATATAAAAAATGCTTTGAAAGGCGAAAGATGCGCGTTTGCACTCCCCTTGCGCCGGCCATTATTTTTCCGAAATTGACTTAGTGCGACTTTAGTTGCTGGATTCGATTTAATGTTTTAATGCTAATCCCAGTTGTTTGTACGCTTTCACAGCGTGATTTTTTTTAAGTAAAAAAAAACTAGAAAGAGTTTCCAAATATTACTTTGGTTATAATAACATAAATGTGAATCTCCTTTTTGAATGAAAATAAAATAAAATAAAATTAAAATAAAATAAATAAATGAAAGGCACCAATGTAAGTTCTAATGAGGGAGGGAATTAAAAAAGATGATTCACATGTTGAAATATTATCAATCCACGCCTTTGGTCATGTTAATTCATTTAATGTACTCTATGTAAATTAATATTTATTGAAATGTGTAGCTTTTAAAGCGAAGTCACGAATGGATGATTTTAAAAAATGAGACGTTACATGAATGACACTGAATGAATTTTGAAACTTTTTTTAGTTAGTTTACTAAAAAAATCACACTATGGAAGCTTTCAAACAATTAATGCTAATTATTTCTCTAATTCACTACGTTGACATGGATTTTACCACCATGCCCCAGCATTAAAAATTAGCGCTCTCGCGCTCTCTCTCTCTCTCTCTCTCTCTCTCTCTCTCTCTCTCTCTCTCTGTCTCCTGATATTTTCTCCAAACATTGAAAAGTATGTGCAAAAATTAGAGAAACCATCAAAAGAATTCTCAGTTCCCAAAACAAAATCATTTGAAATGATAAAAGCAGCAACTAAAGATTCAACAACAACTGTAAAATTTAATTTTTATCAAAGTTTAGCTAATGTTTTTACAGAGCTTTTAACAAAGTTCCAAACTGATAAGCCTGTTTTACCATTTTTGTCTTTTTACTTAGAGAAACTTATTCGAAATCTCATGAGAAAAGTTGTAAAGAAGGATGTGCTCAGCAATGCAGATTGTCATAAAACTTATGAAAATTGATATTAAAGACTCAAGTTTGTTGTTACCTTTTAAAGAAATAGACATTGGTTTTATGCCTGAAAAGTTACTCCATGAAAAGAATGTTGTTGGAGATATTTCTCAGAAAGATGTTATGTCTTTTAAAATGCATTGTGGTAGGATCACTACAAAAATTATAGGAAAATGTCCATTAAATTTTTCTCTCATTAGGAATGTGACTTGTCTCTCACCTTGCCAAATGGCTTCATCAAAAAATTGTATCAAACAGTTTAAAATTGTCATTAATATTTTAAATAACCATAAATTTGTAAACGATAGAAATTGTGATAAGGTCATTGCACAGTATTGTGAATTTATGGAGAAAATTGTTGCTGCCAACCAAGGTAGTTTTTTAGAATTCAATGATTCGGAATCGAAGTTAGATGTGGTTTTTAAACAATTTATTATACCGGATTATGATCTTTTATGGCAAGTGGTAAAACTCATTTTAACTTTATCTCATGGCCAAGCCTCAGTGGAAAGAGGTTTCTCTATTAACAAGGCATTATTGGTAGAAAATTTGAAATAAACTTCTTTAACTTCTCAAAGGAGAATTTGTGACTATATAAACCATTGCGGTGGTTTGATGAAAGTGCCTTATATAAATCTTTGATTGTGTGTCAAACATTTTACAGCTCTAGAAGAGAAAAAAAAAAACGTCTAAAAGTAAACGACAAAATGAATACAATTTAGAAGTTGAAAAGTTGAACAGAAAAAAAAATACATTTAGAAAAAGACATTGAGTCACTCTTAAAATCTGCTGATGAAATGGCATTGTTGGCAGAGACAAAAAATGATTTATCTTAAGTTGTGAAATCCAATTCATTCAGAAATACTGTGAAAGAAAAGAAGATTGAAATACAAGAAATTGAAAAAAACATAAAATCATTAGTAACCAAAGGTCATGAAAAATAAAAATTTTAGTAATGAAAAGTCATTAATTTCATTTTTTCAAAAGTAGTACAACCCTGAGCCAAGCTGCCTTCTTCAGCATACCAAGGAAGCTTCGATCAGAGTAGACTAGCTATACTGATAAATTGAGAGAATTACATCAGTATATACAGGGTGAGGCATTTATCTTGAGACAGTTGAATGTCTTGGAAGCATTCAAATATTTTTAGTGCACAAGTAAACTTTTGGGGGCAGCAGTCCTATGGAGACAGAGTCTATGCATGTGTATTGAAAAATATTGGATTTTTGAATTTCTGACTAGGATTCTTAAAGACCATTAAAAAGTAGAATAGGAATGTCTGTAAGACCCACTCTTTCTCTTCATCGATAAAATTGGGTTCAAAACTTTAAAAGTTCCACACTTTCAGGGCTCATCTAAACTGTTGGATCAATTGAAAAAACACCAAGAATAAAACATTTCTCGAATATTGTGTACAATCTGAATATACCATTAAAAATGGGGGTTCCTATTTAAGATTTCAAAGTTACCCCCTCCCCCCAGCTCCCCTCACAAGGGATGGGGGGGGGGGGAGTAGTTTTTTAACTAATGAATTTCCCCCGCGAAATAATTCACTTTTGATTTTGGACATTATTTCTACAATGCTTAGTTTCCGAGATATTCAGTCTAAAGATAAATGCCTCACTCTGTATAGCTGGATTAACCAATACAAAAATTTTTACAGAGAAAAGTAAGTTATACAGAGACAGCCAATGTAAGATTAAAAGATATGACTCTGTATAAGTTGCAATCTGATTTGTTGGATGTCAAGGTTCGTCATTGGCCCTTCATTGGTCCTCCATTGGTTCTGGGGTTATTGCGCTGGATTGCTGTGGTCAACTTCGGTGTTTTGATCAGTTCTCCGACTTTCTTCAGCTGCGTCACGTCCAGCGGGCCACCATCACTGTTCAGGAGTCTATCTGGTTCTTCACAGCTGATCGCATAGGACTCCAGGAAGTTCAAAAGTCTTGGATCTCCCGTGCTATGCAGGATGTCAAAACCTTCTTTTCGGTAATACCGAAGTTGACCACAGCAATCCAGAGCAATAACCCCAGAACCAATGGAAGACCAGCAAACGAGGACCAATGACGAACCTTGACGTCCAACAAATCAGATTGCAACTTATACTGACAAGGGAATCTCTCGAACATGTACGTCACAGATTTCCACCAAATTGAAATATGTTACTCATCTGAAGCTACTATAGATGCTTGTGCAAAACAAGAGAGTGCGAAATTATGTTTCTTTCAAAATAAACCGTGAAAACGAAAAAATTTCAGCATACATAGCCTTACAAGGACTCCATTGTTAAAGCGGTTAGGCTATGTGGGGTTCCCTTGTGAGTCGTATTTTTTAATCTTACATTGGCTATATCTGTATAACTTACTTTTCTCTGTAAAAATTTTTGTATTGGTTAATCCAGCTATATATACCGATGTAATTCTCTCACAATTCATCAGAATAGCTAGTCGACTCTGATCGAAGCTTCCCTTGTGTGCTGAAGAAGGCAGCTTGGCTGCCGAAATGTGCATTCATCCTATTAAATATTTTATGTGGAATAGTGGTTTCCTCGTGTTTCTTCTAACGTCCATCCACAGTATCTGGCTCCTAGTATTTATTGCTGAAAGCATTTCAAGATTATTTAAACAATTAAATGGATTAATAAAATAGATGAAAATAAAAATATAATGTTAACGTTAGAATATGATATAACTTTATATATAAAGGCTTGTATACGCTATCTGCCATTCGTCATCAGATGCCTCCAAAAGCGCATGAGATCGTCTGTACAAGTCATACAGCCTATAAAAGATGTTGACTGGTTAGAATACACTCATAGCAGCTATTAGTGTTGTACCAATACCAAAAAGTATCGATACTTGCCGGTATCGAGTACTCAAGTATCGTATAATATAATATGGCTCAAGTATTGATAGTATCGATATTTTGCACGTTGATACTCGATACTGGAAAAACCTATGAGTCACCTAATGAAGATGTTCGATTTTCAGCGTTAATTCAGAATCTGTTGAATATATTAACGCTTTTATTCCAGTGGCTGCCTACTGATTGGGTAAGTATCTTTCGAAGCGTTTGTTTTTATTTCTCCTAATGAGGTCGAGCTGTCGAGCTCACGCCTCGCTCTATGGGCGCACGGGAAATTAAAAAAAAAAAAAAAAAGCTAATGACTCGGACATGTGATGATAGTCTCCTAGTAATAGTAATTAGGTCTAATAGTAATGAGTGATGTTAGCCTCCACGTGCTCCAATATCGGTTCGGCGTCCTCTCAAAAATGCATTTTACCATATAAATAAATACTCATTTTTACTCGATACTTTCTCATTGAGTACTCGATATTGGTATCGAGTATTTTATTAAAGTATTCGATAACGGAAGTATCGATGCTTTATTGGTAACGCACATCATTAGCAGCTATTGCAGTCAATATGAACATACGACACAAACTTTGTGCGAAGGATGATCATTGGAACCCACTGGTGTGGACATTCGATCCATGAGATCTGTAGAGATTTGATCTTTCTGATTGGCCAACATGGACACTTGGAACTTTCTTGCTGGATAGGGTATAGTTTGAGTAATAGCACACTTTTATGTTGGTTAAGATTTTTATACGGTTCAAAAATTTGTTGAACTTTAAAACTTAATCCTAAGAAATATTTAATGTCTGTCAAAATTTAATTGTCATTACCTCTATCAAGGCCTCCTATCGATAAGGCCAGCTCACTCAACAAAATGGCGACAATTGTAGGCTGGCAGATGATATAGCGGAGATGGAATTTTTTTTTTTTAAATGCTCAGCAAAATAAATGTAAAAATGCACAAATTTTCAGGAAAATCTCTAGCTGATTCAATATTAAATACAGTATTACTAAAACCTTCATCTAATTATTTAAACTCTAGTAATACAAAATGATTCTCCTTCAAAAAGTCTGTTTAGCGTAATAAATCTAAATAAATTATTGTAATACTTTAATGTGAAGAACATTGTGAGTAAAAAATCATATTGTGCATTTTTACATTAGTCGCATTCAATACCTTTCACTTAAGGGAAATACCTTTCACTGTGAATCAAACCGGAAGTGAAAAGATCACTTTTGCTGCTTTTGTTACTTTTGCACTGAAAACATTCGGCCATAAATAGAAATGATGAACATATTGAAATTGTTTGAAAAATATTAAGTGATTTATTGATTGTGGAAAAAGTTTTTTTTATTGTTCTCCATGGTTTTATTATTGCTTAATTTATAACTAACAAAATTTACAACGTTAAATATGTTATTTACGCCGTTAAATTTCAAATTTTATCGGTGGGTAATCACCAAAACGAGCAAAGGGACGATTCTATATGGCTACCACTAAACCAGAAGTTAGTAGCTGTAAAGCCAGAAAAGTAACAAAAGCAGGGGGGAAAGTGGGTACTGACTCGCTTTCAGAAAAGTCACTTTTCAGACTTTGCTTTCCTTAAAATGATGTTACTGAAAGTGACTTAAGCAAGATAAGTGAGAAAAGTGAAGAGGTTGTGAACACGACTATTGTTTTTGCCGAGGATTTAAAAAAATTCCATCTTGGCTATATCATCTGCCAGCCAACAATCGCTGCCATTTTGTCTGAGTGAGCTGGCCTTGTCTGTCTACATTGTCTGTAATAAAACTAACCTCTTTAGTTCTAATCTTCTAATATTATCCTATGCTTTTGTTCAATATCTGTGAAAGCATGAATGTTGTCATTACTTACTGCATGTATGCATTTATCATATTAAATAATTTCATAGTTTCCTAGACTGCGTTTTGGATGCTCCTAACTCATTTTTTTTTTTTTTCTCTCTTTTCTCTTTAATTCTTCCGTGGAACATTTCACAGCTTGCCAGTGGGAAACCAGTGAGTACAGAGGTCAGATTTCGTGGAGGGGGGGGGTGAGCATTGAAAGCGGGCATGTCACTAACCATAGCCACCGATAAAGGCCTGCCCAATTCACACTGAGGAGGCTGACAATAAATGGCGACTTGAACTTCTCGAGCATGCAATGCCACTGGTGTCACTTAAGAGAATCAAAGTATTGCTCATGCTGGAGTCTCCATGAAAAATTTTATTTATTTAAGAGCTAATGTCACTATAAATTTAAGCAGATCTATTAAGCTAGGATTTGACTGAAATTTAATTATGTTGTTACCTACCCCTCCCACTATAATATGGCACAGTAACTCATGCTAATGGGCATTAGTTTATGAGATATAACTATTTAAAGACAGTTATATATGCTGTATATTTACAAATTTGAACAGTGTGACATTCAAGTAGTCAACGTGGTCATACGGGTAAGTCGATAGATTACAATGCTAAAAATAATAAAAACATATTTTTATAATTTTTTGCATATTATATTTCATTTGAGGAAGGTAACAAATTATTTATTTTTAATAAGTTAATATTATCATAAAGCAAATTGTATTTATATTATATAATACTATATACATATTTCTCTCTAGTATACATATAGAAATTTCTTCATCAAAATTTTCGTTACTCGGGGTATACTGTAGAATAGCACAAATCGTAAAAATTTTGGAAACACAAATTTTACATGTTCACCAACATGTATACTATTTACATAATATATACGAGGGCATATTGAAAAGTAATGCCTCCATGGCTGTAACTTTTTCATTTTTTTTTTTAACAGATTTTCAAAATTCTTTTTGTATCTGATACTTACTTTTGTCCTCTGTGTAATGCACTATTCACTTTTCGACATAGTCCCCATCCCTTTCCATGCATTGCGCCAACGGCAGGTTTCACCTCGTCGTCAGAACGCAACTCATGCCCCTTAAGGTGCTCTTTCCTCTTTGGGAAGTGGTGAAAGTCGCAAGGTGCAAAGTCTTTCAATTTTGAACTGCAGTATTTCATCTTTGAACTGTAGGTGCTGCAACCTCCTCTGATGTGTGGCGATCATGTGCGGACGGGCGTTATAGTGCTGCAGAAGAGGATCCAAAGCTGCCATTTAATCCTCGTGTTGACGACAACCCCGGAATTCCTCTCCGACGGGTTCACCCAACTAGTCCACGCGTTGGTGTAATGCGTGGAAGGGAATGGGGACTATATCGAAAAGTGAATAGTGCATTACATAGAGGACAAATGTAAGTATCAGATACAAAAAGAATTTTGAAAATCTGTTAAAAAATAAAGTTACAGCCATGGAGGCATTACTTTTCAATATACCCTCGTATATTCTTTGCCTATTGCAATGTGCATTTTTTAGGATGATACAAGTCATAAAAGTAAGTAAAACATAAAATCATGTTACACTATGCCCATTTAATAAATCCAGGCTCTCTTCATACTTAAAATAGATACAGCAAAGCAAACCTCATTCACGTTTACAAAGGTTGCTTTTGTCTTTTAATAATCTTGAAGCATACCAAGCATACCTTAACATAGGGATGAATATTGGGCTCATTTTTGTATCCACCCTGTATAATTATATAATAATAACTTATTAAAAATAATTTGTTACCTTCCTCAAATGCAAAAAATTATAAAAGTATGTTTTTAATAATTAATATTAGTTTCATAATTAATTTGTTCAAAAACACGTTTAAAAAATTAAATTAAATAAATTGGGAAAGGAGCAGGATTTGATCCCGGGACCTTTTAGGTTTTTAATTTATCGACTTACCCACATGACCACGTTGACTACTTGAATGTCACACTGTCCGAATTTGTAAATATACATCAATAGCCTACATAACTAACTTTAAATAATTATATCTCTTAAACTAATGTCCATTATCATGAGTAACTATGCCATATAATAGTGGGAGAGGTCTGGAACAACATACTTAAATTTCAGTTAAAATCAAGTTTAACAGACCTGGTCCTCCCTTTGTTAGATAAAAATTTTTCGTGGAGGCTCCAGCTTGAAAAATAGTTTAGTTTTCCTAACTGACACCAGTGGTGCTGCATGCCCGAGAAGTTCAAGTCTCCATTTATTGGCAGCCTCCAAGCCCTGTCTCAGCACAAATTGGGCAGGCCTTTCTTATCAGTGGCTATGCACTAACAGTTTAAGGAGGGGGGGGGGTGATGTTTTTATTCATTTATTTATTTATTTTAAATTAAACTGCATTTCCTTTGAATCAAAAATAAATTAAGCTTGATATCGTAAGGACTGGAAGGAAAGACTTTGCTTAGAAAAAGGATTAAGCACTGATATAATTAAAGTGGGAATGCACATATTTAATAAAAGTAGTAAAAACATTGAGACAGACTTTAACTTTTGTCTAGTCATATTATTTGAACTTAAAATATAATGATTATCTAATGAAGTAAAATATTAAAAAATAAGTAGTAGTAGTAGTAGTAGTAGTAGTAGTAGTAGTAGTATATTACTGAATTAGAAACCCTTTATAAATATTACGTTTGGCCTCCGACCAAATTGCAGTAAGCATACAATTGAACATGGATTCCACAAGTTAAAGCGATAGTCATCCTGAGAAGACCAAGAATTAGGAGTCTTTCCTTCAAAATCTTTGTGTTTGGATGGAAATGTATATCACTTGAATCGCCTTTTAATTCCATACATCCTCTATAGGAATCAAATCGAGACTCGTGAGAGTACACAGATGCTGGAAGTCACTGTGATGCTCCTGGAACCGCTCCTGAATAATTTCCACGATAAGAAATGCAGTTAAAAAAATATACAACAGCCAAGACTGAACACAAGGATAACAGTAAAAGAAGAAAAGAAACCACTATACCACAAGAATGAATTTTATAAAAACATGTACATTTTGGATCTTTGTCTCTATCATTACTGAGAAAGGAGTGAAAATATCAGATCACAAGGCCAGTATACAGTGGTGGCCAAAAGTTTAGAACTGGTCTTAAGAAAGAATTATTTTACACAACATTTATCTATCACGAATCATGTATTAACTTCTCCCCAGCAGAAAATGTGGAATAGTACATTAGGAAGCTATTAAAAGCATACAAAGTTATTTGCCTATTTAGAAATTAGTATAACCAGTTCGAACTGGGTGCATGTTAGAACCTGTCTGGTCAAAAGTTTAGAACCACGTTTTTTTAAACAGAAATTCTCCAGAATACCTCACCCAAGGTTTAAAAAAAAAAAGAGAGAGAATCTCTGATTATTATTAATGTTACTTCTAATTGTTATTGATGCTTTTTAAAGATGCCTAAACTGGCAACTTTAAGCCCTGAAACTCTTCAACGTATCAAAGAGCTACACGAAGATGATATAAAGCTTCAACAATGCAGTAAAAGTTCTTGGGTCAAGGCCGTTCAACTGTATAATGAAACAAGAAGTTTCATAAACCTTGACAGCTGCACATCGTCAGCAACGCCTAGCCTGGTCCAACGAGTCACAGTTTCAGCTGTATTGGGCCAATGGTCGTGTCCATGTGTGGCGCAGGCAACACGAAGCCATGGCCCCCGCTTATCAGGTGGGGACCACTCAGGCAGGTGGAGGCTCCATACAGGTCTGGGGTTTTTCTCGTGGCATGGAATGGTTCCATTGGTGCATCTGACATTCACTCTGTGTGCTACTTCCTACGTCGATCTGCTTGGGTACCACCTGCATCCCTTCATGAACTGTTTTTACCCCGTGGGCGACTGCATCTTCCAGCAAGATAATGCGTCTCCACACATGGCCCTTGTGACATGGCAGTGGCTGGAGGAACATGCTACCTATTTCACGAGAATGATTTGCCCTCTATTTTCCCCAGATTGCAATCCTATTGAACATTTGTAGGACGTCATCGAACGATCTGTCACGTCGTCACCAACACAACTGGTAAATGCTGCATCGATATAGAGTGCAGTGGAGGCGGCATGGCTTCCAGTGCCTGTGGATGTGTTCTGGGGACTGATAGACTCTCTTCCACGACGGGTTGCTGCCGTTATCCGGGCCAGAGGGGCCCCAACACATTATTAGGCAGGTGTAGGTGGGGCATGACTTTTGGTGAGTGAGTGTATATTCGCTGTACTAAATCAGAAGAGTTCCATCCAAGATGCATTCAACCAACAATTGAACATGGCAGAGGAAGTCTCATGGTCTGTGGATATTGTTCAAGATATGAAACTGGTCCTATGCATGAAATAAGTTGTAAAATGGATCAGTGGTTTTACAAATCCATCGTGAAAACGTCATTCTCTCATATGTTGAAGATAATCTGCCAGTAAGTTGGACGTTTCAACAAGACAACAATCCTAAACACACCAGTACAGTCAACCCTCTCGTCAATGGACTTCAGATTCAATGGACAAAATCTACAGGCAAAAATAGACAACAGATAATTCTTCTATTCAAGCTTATTATCAACACCTTTGTACATTAAGAGAATTAATAATTTGTGAACAGTATACTTGGGGAAAACAAAGTTAGATTCATTTTTTTAAACATAAACCCACCCCAACCATCTCTACAACAGCTAACCGGACCACCCCAAGTACTAGCACTTCACAAGTACCTGTAATAATCACCAGCAGTTCTACAGAGGAACTTTCTAGCTCAGAATACATGAAATAAAGAAATCTAAATAAATGTAATGTTTTTATATAACAATGTAAATGATTTATTTATAAACAATATAAATGTTTTGATTATGTAACAATCCCTTCCCATCTATGGACAATCGTCTTTAACGGACCACCCCTCCCCACTATTAGTCCGTTGATGAGAGGGTTGACTGTAGTGTCATCACAGAATGGTTTCAGGATCAGCATATTAAGGTGATGAAATGACCTGCTCAATCACCTAACTTAAATCTGATAGAAATGCTGTGGAAAAATATTGATGTTAGTGCTAACAAACCTTGCATTAAAACCGCACTGTTTAATGCCCTTCAAAATGCATGGAAGTGGCTCTCGAAAGAACGTTGCGAGCGTCTTGTTGACTCTGTTCAATGGAAGTTGCTGTTATAAAAAAATTTTGGATATCTAACAAGGTGTTGATTTTATGAGCACATTTTCAGTAGTTCTAAATATTTGTTCAGGGGTATTTTCCATATGTTAAAAAAAATAATTAGTAAACTGCAAAGATTGTTTGTTTTTGATTGTTACTTTGTTTTACATTACTGTATTCTTAGTTGTTGGAATCGGTCCATTTGAACGATTTTCTTTGTTTACCTGAATTAAAACATCCTATTCTTTATACAGGGTGTTTCATTAATACTTTTACAGTCTTTGGGGACAGGTTCCTTACACCAAAACAAGAAAAAAACTTCATATAAACATATGTTTGAAAATCCTTAGTTTTCGACTTATTAATGAAAGTATAAAACGTACGTGATTGGAGCTCATAATAAATGCTCGAAATATTCTCCTCTTGCTTCTAAACACCCATGCACTCGTCGAATCATCGACTGTTGCACCCTTTCAAATACTTTGATTGTTTTGAATGGTTTCTTAGGCTTCCGTGACACATTGAAGAGTTTCTGCATCTGGGTAGTCTGCTGCATAGACCAGTTGTTTAAGGTGTCCCCAAAGATGATAATCTAAAGGGTTGAGGTTGGGGGGACGTGCAGGCTATGGAACTGGTCTTCCTCTGCCTCTCCATCTATCTTGGCAGATACCAGCCAGTGCATCTCGAACATTACCATTCGCGCAGCTGTACATAAAAATCATGTCTGCCTGCTCAAGAAATGAATATTCTGCCATGTTTGAATGGAGCACTTTCAGTTAACTTACTTCCTGTAGTACAGGTACGCAATGGACATGTTGAAGACTGATGAAAGAGGAATGTAAACGAGCCATCTGGGATACAATGAGTCAAACGAACATCAAGAACTCGAAAATGAAGGATTTTCGGACATATATTGACGGTATCATCTTGAATTTCTTGGGTCGTGATGAGTCTGTGTGTCGCTGCTCCATGCTCGCACGCGTGCTTTTCAGGAGTATGGTGGTGAATCCATGTCTCGTCGGTGATCACAACATGCCTTAGGCAGCTGTCACCTTCCCTATGGGTGCAGCAGCAAAAATTTAACAAAGATGGAAAATCTCTTGATAGTTACACCTAGGGACGTTGCAATATTACTGATATGAGTAAGTATCGAAACTTTTCTTTCGATATTGGCAATATCAGTATCAATATCGGTTATTCGATACTATCATGGTATTGAAAAGAAAATGAGTATCGGTAAATAGTATCGGTACCATTTTTTAAATTTTAGAAATATGTGTATAATGTTTCGTACCATTTTTTCCATCAGTGACGGTCCCACTCTTTATGCCACCACAACGTGCCTCTAATACCGTTATACATTTTACTTTTGCGTATTTTATATACCATCTACAAAGTCTAATGGATTAAGAGGTTTAATTCATGTAGGCTTTGCCACTAATTTAGAAATTAAACATTATATTCTTTGCAACAATAATAAGAAACAACAACTTTTCGTTGTTGTAAGCTGTCGCTTTTAGAATATATAAGGTGTTTCTGAATGGTGTGTACAAACTTTTAGGATATGTTCCAGGGACCAAAGCAAGCAGAAAATGTCATATGAACATGGGGTCGAAAACCTCTCATAGTATAATGGTTTAAAGGTGTCCTGTAGTAGAAGAAGAGTTACGACAATTCAAAGAAACGTCTGAAGAAAATTGTGTTCTCCTGACGTGCACGACTTTCTTTTAATCTGAGGCCATTTTGATCATTTACTATAGCAAATGTATTGTCTTGTTATAACCCAGAAACAAGAAATCTCTTTGCTCTTCATGTTTATTAAGGTAGTTGATATAACGTTACAACTTTCTTGTTACAGAATCATTACAGCACAAACATCCATTCTAAAGGGCCTCAAAGTAGTCCCCTGAACGTTCACAGTACGCTGCCAACGATATGACAGGTGCCCATATCATCTGCTTCACCATTTCTCTCACCATGTGGAAATCTGGTCATCTCCTGTTGCACAATACGCGTATTTGCAATGTCCATTCGTGTCCGAAGCTGTCTACCACGTAATGGTTCCTTACTGTCCGTATAAGGTCAAAATCACATGGAGAAAAGTCCGCAGAGTATAGTGGGTGCTCCAATTCTTACCAAAGCCAGCGGAGACCGGCTATATTGATATACGAGCGTTGTTCAACTCTGGTTACATCCATCCTGCACGGCGGTTGACTAAGAACTGATTTAACATTGTTCTCAATGCAACAAAAGGAAATCACAGACCCATCTGGTGTTGTGAAAATATACTATGAACGAACGGTTTCCTCGAGACATATGACATTTTGTGATACCATCCCTTAGCTATGAGAAAAAAAATAGTTGCCATGACTTATGCCCCAACCCTCGTACTATTCGAATCAAAAAATGTAAAAGAGCTCTATGTTCTTTCGTTTCTCACTATTGCCGATCAAAGGACATATCATATGACTTATGTTGCCATATTTCTAAAGACCAAGTGACTGCCACCCCTACAACTCCGACCCTACTGGAACAATTTATCCCAAACTTCATAGTAATCTGCTTACCGAATTTCACTCCGGTAACTTGTAGATCCTTTGGTCCCCTCTTACTCCCACCTCCGTAATTCCGACCCCAGTGGCCTAATCAGAACCAAATTAAATAGTGAAGGACAACATGCCTATGGTAAGCTGTGATCGAAATTTCAACTTTCTACGTGAATAAATGTAGAAAATATGAAGGAGACAGACAAACTGACATTGTGAAACCAATAAATCATTCTACAACTTAATAAACCACACAATTTGCAACACCTATAGGCTTTAGAGTTAATTTCGTCTACTGCAAGACACCTTCAAACCAATATAACTCTAGAACGACGCGTTTTCGACTCTATGCTCATTTGACATTTTGTGCTTGTTTTGGTCCTCAGAACATATCCTGAAGTTTGTACAGGCCATTCAGAAGGTTCCCTGACACAACGGGACAGACAAAACGGGAAAGAACGGGACGGTGACAAAAACGGACAATGACACAATGGGACATAGACAAAACGGGACAGAATCATGATGTTTAAAATCATTGATTCATTGTCACACAAAATCATCGATGTTTCGTTACATCGATTCAGCGCCACACAGAAACGTTCCACGAAAGTTTATAAAATTTTCACTAAACGCTCACTTATACTGAATAAGATATCAGAGGACAGTTACCCTTCATGGCAAGGAAAGGACTTAGTCACATATAGCCGATGACTAGTATAAATGGATCCCCTGAGGTCACTATTTGGTTTCCGATAGCACAGAGGTCCCCTTAGCTTTTTTGGGATTCCTCCCGGACTAACATGACGCGATGTGCCACCGGATGGCGTGAGCTCTCCCGTCACGTTTAGTTGGCGTAATTACATCTTTAAATATACAATTACAATCAAATCCATGTCTTAATATTGTCAAATGTCAATTGACCTTACCGTCTTGTAAGTATTTACAAAATGAGTATACTCTTCTACATCCTGCATACTACATGCATTTTGACCAGGATAAACGTTTAATATAAATATAAGTCGTTAATTATTCAAAATGAGATAATTTAATCAACATTGTAAAAATTATTTACATTCAAACTTTCATATATTGAAACTTTTGGAAAACAAAATGCCTGATTAAAGGATTATTTCGATAAAATAATTTATGTATTTTATTTATACTTTTGTTATAATATTCAGAGTCGAACTAATCCTCAAGATTCAAAATCTTGCGTGCCCCGTACACTATATCATACAAAGATAAGCTAACTTTTAAGCTATTGGGTTCATACCCCACTCTTAGGTTCTACCTTCTCAAATACTTGTTATATTAACATTCACTCATACATTAATTGCAGGAACACTAATTGCAGTTACCTCCTCTATATGATTTACAATCTGAATAGAATTAGAGCTAAATTTAATATCAATAATTCCTATTTTAGCTTTCAATTCTAAAAAATGACACACCAATAGAGTATTTTATAACACAGGCTCTAGCATCATCTATGCTCCTGATTTGAAACATCATGATTCTGTCCCGCTTTGCCTATGTCCTGTTGTGTCATTGTCTCTTTTTGTCACCGTCCCGTTCTTTCCTGTTTTGTCTGTCCCGTTCTGTCTTGTCCCGTTCTGTCTTGTCCCGTTTTGTCATGTCCCGTTCTGTCTGGTCACCCATTCAGAAACACCCTGTATACAGTTCAGTATTACTTGAAACTTAAATACATGCAATTGTGCCTGCTATATAAGAGTATCAAATGATATGATACTCTCTGTATCGATTCTTTCTTTTCGATAGTATCGGGGTATCGATACTCGACTCTAAAGTTTGATATCGATGCTGAATATCGTATCGAAAAGAGTATTGCAGCGATTGATTGTCCATAACCCCCCCCCCCCCCCCTCCTTCACCACACACTATCGGTAATCTAAAATCAGTTTTCTTATATACTTCAATAAAAATGATATGCATTTCAGTGGGGAAATTTTTTAATTTCGTATATTTAATATATTTCTGTGCTAATACATTTTTCGTCGAGTCCTAACTGCCTTGCTGCTGCACAATTTCTTTGGCCTTTTCAATTGTTGTTAGTTTAAAAGCTGCTGTATAGCTTGCACCTCACTTTGGCATTTTGAAAGATAAAATGGACAATTTGAAAAATACTCTCTCCTGGTGAAGATATACTCCACCGTGCTGTTGCTTATAAAAATACTGGTGCTTCTAAAACTCGAGCGCTATCGTGACCGTTTAGCCCCCCGCGCACTTGTGAAATATTTTGATAGTCAGCCCCAAGCATTGAGATAAAAGCACAATCAGTAAATAAGAGTTGACTGCCACAAAAACTCGTTATGCTTTCAAACTTTGTTTTAAGCGTAATCATTTATTATTTATCGTCCGATATTATAATCTGGTGGGGATTAATTAGATTTCAGTGCATTTATTCGTTTATGACAATAAACACGAGAGTTTTAAAACTCAAAAATCTCCTTCCAAGAAAAACAAAACTTTAAAGAAAATTTGAAACCTAAGAGAAAGAAAAAAAAAATAAAACAATCCTCGCTTTCATCTTCGGCTCCTTTGCCCTTACCGTGTATCCAGCTATAAGAAATTTTAATTAAAAAACGGAAAAAAATACGCCAATAGGCAGCTTGTATTTCAGTGTTATTTCGTGTTTCTCTTCAAAGACAAATTTTGTTTCCCGTCTTTTACTATACTAGAGTGTGTGTGCCAATCACAAGCCGGCTGTGGAAGTTAGCCATAGCGAGTTGTGTAACGAGTGCCCATCACCTAAAAGGGAAGATTTATCCTAAAAAAAAAAAAACTTGTCCTGACCTGTTCTGTGCCTTCAGGTTCATTACAAAACTATAAACTCATTGGGAACAGACTTCGAGGTGGGATATGCATTCACTGTCAGTTATTATTGCAAAGCAAAAGTAGCAAAAGTGATCAGGCATGCATGAACATGATCAGATTTGAAAGTTGATCATGTTGGTCGTGTTGGAGAACTATAAGAGCCGGAAGCATGGATGAGGTAAAAGTGACTTTTACCTCATCCGTGGTGGGAAGTTTTTAAATGCAGTGCTCACGTTGATTGATGAACATGTGCGGACTGCCAGAACCTGCGGTACCGGGAAAAATCAGCGAAAGCGGACCTCAACCACGAGAAAGTAAAGGCATCCGTCTGGCCCACTGGGATTTTTTCCCTGTGTCCCGGTGGTTCAATCTGCTGCTGTCGAATGCTCGCAATCAGTCGCTGTCGGAGTGAATTTTTAATTAATAGGATGTGAATTCATCAATAAACATAAATCAAGGAATACATTGCCACTACTCATTTTATATCGTAGAGAGAAACGATATGAAGTAGGCCTAAAATCGTGGGTAAAAGATTTTTAACTTTTGGAAAATCTGATACTTAGGCTGCAGCACCTGAAAGGCCGCACACGTCAAAATTTTCACTTTATTTAATAGAAATGCCGTGCCATTACTACCGAAAATTACAGTATGTATATGAACTTTTTTTTTTTCTTGTTTTGGTGTAAGGAACCTGTCCCCAAAGTTTGTAAAAGTATTTTTGAAACTCCCTGTATATCAGAAAATATAAACACATTCGACAGAGGACATGGTGGAAAGCTGCCAACTTTTGAGAATGACAATGATTGGAGTCAATCTTAATATATGCAAGGACAAAGTTATTCTTCCAGTGGATTCATAAGATAGTGGATTTCCAGAACAACTTTGTTCCTGATGGAAAGAAAACCAAAAACCTTTTGTCCACAAAGATTTTATTAGGTGTATACGTATTTCGGTCTCCTTGAGACCATTATTCAACATCAACTACAATAATCAAGAACAATAATGGCCTATTTATAGGATATGTGGACACTTCGGACAGCCAAACAGCCGAGGGCCAATCAGAAACCAAAGCGAACATATTTACAATGAATTGTAATGGCGGAATGGCACATTCGCACAGGCCCACCGCCAGGTCATGAAACTGATTCAAAAACGAAAAAAAATCCTGTTAGGAGGAAGGTCCTTAAAATCTTAATTAATCCAAAATTGGTCTTTACAGCCAAACAGTTTCCTTTCAATAAAGGTTCGTCTCAATGAGAGGAGGCGGTTCATGTCGTTTTTATTGTTTGGGTCAATGAAATGAATGCTTCTGCCATTTCTTTTTTAGAAAAAAAATTAATTTTTCTAAAAAGGCCTAGCCTATTTCCATGAAAAATACGCCGAGGCACAATTCAAGGTACCCTCTAAGTATGTGTAACTTTTTATTTGGTTGTGCTACTTGCTGTTGCGGAAGAATTAGCTGCACGAAATTGGTCACATAGGTACAAACAGAATTTTTTTTCAAAATTTCAACATATCTTTGCGAATTATGAGTTTTTAAGTCTATTTCAGAAAAAAAATTGAGTTTCAGAAACGAACACATTGGCCTTCACTCTTAGTGAGTGGTAGGCCAATACTGGTGAAACTAAAAATAAAACAAACTTCTTATTTCAAGAACCAATCAACTAGTAGTACACACAAAAGCAAGAAAGTCAACGAACGACTTTTAAACAATATGAATTATTAAACCAGTACAGAGCAACCAGTTACATAAAATTGCAAAAAATAACTATGAACTATTTGGTAACTTTAACAATATAGAATCGCCAAGGGGGCCTGGATCATTATTCAGTAGCTGTGTAGGACTTTTTTTCCCAATTTCCATGGTTTCGTAAGCATCCAAACGGTTCCTACTCTTTACCGGTCTAAGGAGACTGCAGTCCTTTATCGATATGTCGTGGTCTGCATCAAGCATATGCTTGGCGACTGTGGATCTGTCAGGTTGGCCGAACCAGGAATCTTGTTAGTATGTTGCAGCATGTGGCTCCTCTGTAGAGTTTGGGGCAATGGCTGCATGCAATCTCATAGATTCTGGATCATAATAGCGGTGGGGTTTTTTTCCTTAGGGTTCCCCAATAAATTTCTTAGTGTTCTCCCAAACTCTACAGAGGTTATAAATTTCAGTATTAATAATTGGGGAACCCTAAGGACAAAACCCCACTGCTATTACAATCCGGAATCTGAGATTGCATGTAGCCTTTGCTCCAAACTCTGCAGAGAAGCCACGTGCCGCAACATACAAACGAAATAAAAGGAACATACAGCCCACGCCCGGTTCGGCCAACATGAGAGATCTGCGGTCGCCAAGCATATGCTTGATACGGGCCATGGCATATCGATAAAGGACTGCCGTCTCCTTAGACCGGTAAGGAGTAGGAATCTTTTGGGTGCTTACGAAACCGTGGAATTTGAGAAAATCCTACACAGCTACTGAATAATGATCCAGGCCCCCTCGGCGATTCTATACTGTTAAAGTTAACAAATAGTTCATAGTTACATTTAGCAATTTTATGTAATTGGTTGCTCTAGACTTGTTTAATAATTCTTATTGTTTAAAAGTTGTTCTTTGGCTTTCTTGCTATTGTATGTACTACTAGTTGATTGGTTCTTGAAATAAGTTTGTTTTATTTATAGTTTCACCTTTATTGTAAATGTGTTTGGTTTGGTTTCTGATTAGATGTCAAATGTGTTCACTTTGGTTTGTGATCAGCCCTCAGCTGATTGGCAGTCCATAGTGCCCACATATTATATAAATAGACTGTTATTGTTTTGATTATTGTAGATGGTGTTGAATAATGGTCTCAAGGAGACCAAAATACGTATACACCTAATAAAATCTTTGTGGACAAGAGGTTTTTGGTTTTCTCTCCATCATATTTTGAATTGGAGAGTTCTCTGTACTGTCCTTCTTGATGAAGTTGGTGGAGGCCTTGCAGTACATATTGGGATAGAAAACCCACAGAATTCCGACCGGTTTCGCCTTTTATTCCTGGTTTTATCAAGGATACAAATGAAGAGGCACGGAAGATGCCTTTTTATATACAGATTATGTTGGTATAAAGTGTCATTGATTGGTTGGATACAAATTCATTGATTGGTTAGATGCAAGATAAGGGAAATTGCTAAACAAAGTTGGTTAAATGATTGTGATTGGTTGGAACATGATGAGCGAATAAGAAAAATAACAAGTACAAACAATTGCCAATAAAATACATGGAAAAATTATAGAGAGCAAAGGAATTAATGAGTTGATATTAACATTCTCACATGTGTAACAATAAAAGAATAGTTAAATCAGGTTGGCAACGGCATGGAATGGACGTCGACTATGGTTTGAAAAATGACGAGTTTATCTGGTGAATCACGCTTGGCTTTGTAGATTTCTATTGCTTCTAAAACTGCACTCTTGAACGGGTCATTAGAACGGTGAACATAACTGCCACCATCCACGTATGGGTGACTAAAGCCACGGACCTTCTATACAAGATGAAAACACCTCAATGGACAGCTGTATGCCCACCATCATCCCATCAGACATCCTTGTGTCTCTGATTGATGAGTATGAAACAAGACTCCAGTCGTTTAAAGAGCACAAGCATGCTATGTAACAAAGTAATTATATAATACATAAAAACAAGACTGACCTTGCCGATCTGTGGATACCTTGGTGCAAAAGAGATAAATTCTACGAAGAATTTATTCGTCATATCATAGATGCACATTTTGGCTACAATTTTGCCATCTTCAGTATGAATCAATTTAACAGAGTAAAGCATAGGGGTATTTATAATTGAGTTAAGCCAATGAGACAAGTATTTTTTTGCATGTTTTGCAGGATAATAGGTATATCCCAGATCTCACAAGAAATCCTTAAATACATGCAGATACATATACCTATTATCCTGCGGAACATGCAAAAAGAAATACATCATCCAGACTCGTCAGATGAGAGCATTTGGACCATATCAAAAACAACAGATCAGCGATGGTGGACCGGACATGACCTAAAAATAGACTGACTTACAATCCTTCATGTGGTTGACGACCCCAAAAAGCTGAACTATTTGGAATCCTGGGAGATCCTGAGGTACCATGGTGATTCCTTGCTGAACCTTGGAGGACCCATGGATCTCACTTCATGGGGAACATTATTGGGTCATACAAGAAAACCAGCTCCTACCTAGCAGAGCCTTCTCTTAGGTCCACGCTTCCGCTGCCCAATGGGGCTTTTTTCCCTACCAGGTGTTTTTCCTAACTTTTCTCATTGGCTTTACTCTAGTATAAATACCCTGTGCTTTACTCTGTTAAATCGATTCATACTGAAGATGGCTACATTGTAGTCGAAATGTATATTTATTATATGGCGAATAATTTCTTTGTGGAAATAGTGAAATCCAACGTCTCCTCTTTAGCATGCTACTATGTGCAAAAAATTTGACGTCCTATGCCACCCTCTGGAGTTGCTACCACTCCTGATGTTTTGCCTTCCATTCAAATGTGGTCAACCTGACCTCCTTCCATCTCATCGATGATGAAAGCACCCTCTCAACAAAGGATTGAAGCATTCCATCGTGAAGAAACCATCCCGCACCGAGCTCCATTCCCTAGTTTCCAATTCCGAACACTCCATTCTACACATCCCAGCTACTGACAGATCTGCCGCTCGCGCTGTCGCTGGAACCCTGATTCCGAAAATTTTTCACGAAGCCTGGACAATCCAAACTAAGACCACCGAACTTGAGTCCTCCACCTCCATTAAGAAGAAATAAATGCAGACGACTCCATCATCACCAAGGCTGACAAAGGCAACACCTCTGTGGTGATTCACCATACTGACTACATCAACAAGGTACTTGATTTCCTTTCCTCCCATAGTTTTGTTTCCCTATCCTCCGACCCCACCTCCAAATATCACAGATCCATCATTTCCACCATCAACAAGTCCCCTCACTTCAAACACTTCTTCGCCTGATCTCTCCCAACCCATGTTCCCCCACCCTCAATGCCTTTATCAGAGTCCATAAACCAAACATGCCCATCCATCCTGTCGTCAACTACATTCCTGCTCCTGCCCACGGCGTTGCCAAATCCATTTCCAAATTCCTATTTAACCTTAAGCTCCTCTCTAATATCTGTAACGTCATCAATTCCTTATACCTACTAGAAAGCTTGCAGACTTCCACACAAACCCAAATATATTCCTCATGTCCCTCCATGTCATCAACCTCTACACTAACGTCCCCATTCTCGATACCTTGAACATCCTCGAACACCTTTTATCTTCTCCTCCCTTCTGAAGCATCAATCCATTGACCTAGGTTCTTTCTTGTCCGTCATTTCCACCCAGAACTACTTCTCTTTCAACAGCAACACCTATTCCCAGACTAACGGCCTCGGCATGGGTTGCTCACTAACCAGTTTCCTTCCTCCAACACCTGGAACAAACCAATGTTACCCCCCTGCTATACAATTCCACTATCCTGTCATTGATACGTCAAAGATATCCTGATAATTTTTGACTCCTCTACAACCATCGCCACACTGTTCAACTCTCCTCCCCCCATGCACAGTTCACATTTGAGTCCGAATCCAATAAATCGATCCCTTTCCTCGACATGATTGTCTTCCATAACCCACACAACGACTGTCTTTCCTTCAATATCTACCGTAAAGACAATCTGATCCACACATCCTCAGCCCATCCTTCATCCCACGAACTTGCCTCCTTCAGTTTTATTTTCGATCGTGCTCTTAACCTTCCCCTAAGCCTTTCCGGTGGGGGTGGCCGTGGCCTGGTTGTCTCGTCGGTCGGCTCGCCGATCGATGGGAGTTAAGCAACTTCAGGCACGGCTAGCTGCTGGCTGGGTGACAGCCAGTGGCTTGAGGATCACTGCTGGGTGGGGCACAGCTATTGGGGGACTTTAGTCTGACCCATTTGCTGAGTGACCAGTGCTGGATGTGCAGCAGCTGGTGATAGTCACTGGTTTGTTAATCGCCAGCAGCTCTTCCATCATGAATCCCCCGTGCTTCGGAGGGCACGTTAAGCCGTCGGTCCCGGCTGCTACTGTCATCTCGTAGCAGCCGTTAGTTACTGGGATGGTGCAAAACTCCCTCAAAGGAGTAAATGCCGCAGATTATCATTCTGCGATATCTACCCTCTGTACAAGATAAAATAAGCCTTCCGACAGATCTAAAGAGTTCAGCAGCATTCACTTCCTCGCCTCCACCAATGGCTACTCCCACTCCACTATTTCCAACTTTATATGCTCTAGAAAACTTCCCTTAAGCCATCCCCCCCATCCCTGCTACAAAGCCTAGCAAATGGATATCTATTCCTTTCCTCAGCTCTCATTGCTACAGTCTTTCCAAGTTTCTCACTTCCTTCAACCTACGCGTTTCTTTCCGCCCACCCCCATCTTGCAGACATTCTCTGAACCCACCTTTACCTCGTACCAATGACATATACTCCCAATCTGATGTCTATCGAATTGACCGTAGCCAGTGCAATAGCTACTATATTTGAATAATTTTCCGGAAAAAAGGCACAAAAGTAAATAGAATGTGTACCAAGATGACAAAAACCAGAAAAAGGAAAAAATAAGTATGTGGATAATAGTAAATAAAAAAAATAAAAAACTATATTATAGACGTAGGAGTTGTGATAAATATATATTAAGATAAATAACACTCCTTTAATTAAAAGAGGACAAATAAAAATCAATTGGGTGACTTTTTTCATTGTTTTCTAATATTTATTTTAATTTATTTGTCTTCTTTTAATTAAAGGAGTGTTATTTATCTTAATTAATATATAGAAATAAAAAACTTTCACCACAACAAAAGAGTTTTTTAAAGTATTGTTGTGGTGAAAGTGTTTTTTTTATTTGTTTTAGCTACTATACTGGTTTAAGCTCTCACGATTTCGCCATCAGATACAAGGAGCACATTGCATCTTACCTGAAGTAAGATAAGAAGTCTCAATATGCCATCCACCTTCTGGACAATAGACATAAGCTCTCCAACCGGAATGACGTTATGTCCGTTGTTCACCATTCTAATGACCCCTTCAAGACTGCAGTTTTAGAAGCAATAGAAATCTACAAAGCCAAGCGTGATTCGCCAGATAGTCATCAGCTTTCAAACCACAATCTATGTCCATTCCATGTTGTTGCCCATTGCCAACCTGATTTAACTATTCTTTTATTGTTACACTCGTGAGAATGTTATTTTCTACTCATTAATTCCTTTGCTCTCTGTATTATTTAATTCTCTGTAATTTTACCATTTATTTTATTGGCAATTGTTCATACTTATTTTCTTATTCGCTCATCATGTTCCAACCAATCACAACCTTTTAACCAACTTTGTTTAGCAATTTTCCTTATTTTGTTTCCATCCAATCAATGAATTTGTATCCAACCAATCTATGATTTTGTATCCACCAATTAATGACTGTTTATACCAACATAATCTGTATATAAAAAGGCATCTTGGGTGCCTCTTCATTTGTATCCTTGATAAAGCCAGGAATAAAAGATGAAACCTGTCTGAATTCTGTGTGTTTTCTTTCCTGATGTGTACTGCAAGGCCTCCATCAATTTCTTTCCATCATGTCATTATCCACGGTCAACTCTCTCTTCTTAACTTTGTTCCTGCATATATTAATGATGACTCCAGTCATTGTCATTTTCAAATGTTGGCGGCTTTCCACCATCTCCTCTGTCGAATGTGTTTAATTCCGCTCCATGATGATACAAGAAAAAACGAATTAGAATGTATCAAACAGTAAGCCAGATACGTCTTTGAAGACCTGACTGTGGAAAAATTAAGGAAGAAGCTAGAGATACGTGGTGTTTGAACGTCAATAATGATTTTTTTTTGTAAAATTATTCTTCTGTATAAAGTCAATTTGAAGAGAGGTCTTAAAAGGATTTGCAAAAATTCAACTATAAAATAGTCTTGAAAAGTTTGAACACTATTTAGAAAAAGTTTAACATGGTAAAAGACAACATAAAATCCTGTCCAGGAATTTGTAAGTTTGAATGTTCCCTCCTGTAATAAGTTTTATCTGGGACATTCAAAAAGAGTTGTTAAAACTTGAATGAAGGAGCATATCTCCTATATTAAAAATGGAAAGCGGGGTATATCTGCTTTTGCAGGTCATACTTAGAAGAAGGCCATAATTTCTCGACAGATGGCTTTAAAATTATTTGCTCTTTTAAACATGAGAAATTGATACCTCTCCTAGAATCTGTTAAAATAGCCAAGCATAAGCCTACCAATAGGTTGCTGAATAACAACGATGGTCCTATACCAGTAGTCGTTTGGATGCGTTTACATTAGCTTCCTCCATTGTCAAATTTCTCTCACTAGTTAACCGCTACTATGTATAACTGTCTTGATAACACATGATTATGGTAAAATAATTTTTCTTATTCAGGGTTCCCACAGAAAATCTGTTTCTCATTTCCCTGACTATCCCTGACTTCGACGGTCTCATTTCCCTGACCAAACCATAATTATTTTTTTAAAACACGTCTCCACAAAGCTTTTCAGACACAACTATTATATTACGTTATTTATTACATATCAAAGCTTACATAATTTGCTTTACAGAATACTCTTTTTTTTTATTTAGTTCACGTAATTTATCTGATATAGCTTCCTCTTCTTGTTGGGCACACAGTCTAATCTTCTTTTTACTTTCTAGTTTCTTCATTTCTTCATCAATCGCCCTCTTTTCCGATTTTCTTTTAAAATCTTCAGCATTCAACTGACGTTTTTCCTCCCAAGTAGGACTGGTAGCGCCGACTTGCAGAATGTTTTTACGTGGGAGCGGAAACAGTCCTTCATTGAATTTATCAAGAACATGTTCTGCTGTTGCACGGCCTAAGAATGAGCTATTAAAATACTGGGTGACAACTTTTTGGTTGTTCACATCAAAATACCTAACAAACAAATCCATCTGACCTTTTTGTGCAACCTTGTTCAGGGATTCATCAAAACAGATTACATAATCGTCACATATCCGTAATCTTTGTGAAAGTAACTCGTGGAAATACGGAGCCAAACCATGATTGATCATATAGGAACATTTAGTTTCACCTAACTGAAATTGTGAAGCTATAGGACTGTCTGGAAACATCAGTTTGAATGTGTCTGCTATAGTTGAAGATGATGACAGTGACATTTTGTTTGCCACAACTCTTAATGCCCACACAATCTCTGCACGGGTGACATCATCCTTGCAAGTAAATGAATCAATTCTTTTGGGCGATTCGGCGAGATTCTTTTCAGTTTCTTTTTCGTTCCTTTTTCTGGTATCTTGAGAGGCTACTGCTGAAGTATGGTCTGCTGCTTTAATGAACGTTTTCAGGGATGGATGAGAACATTTAACTTTCATGAATTTTTGGTGCAAAGGTCCTTTAGCATGTGATGTAACGGCCTGTCGACCCATGTTACTCAATGCAAATGTTTTGTGACACACTTTACAGAACGCTTTTCCTTTGTCATCAGGAACACTGTTCAGCCAGCCTTCAAATTCTGGATGCAGTTGGGGATCAAGCCACTGATCATTAAAGAATGTTTTCTTGGTTGCCATGTCCTGTTAGTAGACAAATGCCTTATTTTAAATTATTTGTTTTTGCTATACTATAATACACGTATTAATAATAATAATAATAATAATAATAATAATACGAGGGTTGTTCAAGAATGTTTGCCTCCCCGTCCGTAACTGGACAAATAAATGCAAGTATCAGATACAAAAAAGTAAGGGAAAAAAATGGTATCAAGAAAATAAGAATGAAAAACTCTTAATAATACATTAAAAAAGACAATTACTAATGATACGATGAATGTTAAAATCATTATGAACTAAATAAGTAAAATTATTTTTCTTAATACTAATAAAATTATTAAATTTTGAAAAACAGACTTACCTCAGCTGAATTTTCACAATATGGACGCTTCAATATGGAGATGAATAAGAACTGAAGACAACATGACAATCAGTCGACAAGTAAATCTAACACCACTTGAGCTACATAGCTTAAACAGGCTCGTGAAAACCACTGTTTCACAGTTCAAGCAATTCTATTGGTTCTTAAGTTGGTAGTTAGTACCTAGTTGATAGTTGATTGGATGGGAATGGCATCCAATGATATCGGCTTTGAAATTTCTTATATATGATACAGTGAAACACCAATAGGATTAAACGGTTATTTGATAAATAACATAATGTCTCCAGTAAAATTTATTTCCCTGACAAATGCATGAAAATAGACCTACTTCCCTGACTTTCCCTGACCACGTTTCATTTCCCTGACTTTCCAGAATGTGGGAACCCTGTTATTGGTTAATCGCCTCTGTACATATGGAGGGTTGGTTCAGATAAAACGAGATGACTTTAAACTCCTCGTATGACCTTGACGGAATGTGATTTGCATGACTCGTCCACTATTCATGGGGATTAGCTTTGTATACACTTGTTGCTGTTATTTGGGACATTTCGTGCTAAAACATGGCTTCCAAAATCACAGCTTTTTGGGAAGGGTATATGTTTGGCCTTTCTGACGCTAACTTCAGTCTTTCGTGCATTGTGGAATTATGCAAACGAAATGGTATTGTGGTATCCAAAGCTACTGTGGGTCGAATAATCAAAAGGAACAAATAGTGACCATCTAAGGAACGTGGACGAGCAGAGAAGCAGACCAGAAACAACCCCCAGCCAACACGCCTAGCTCAGGTGGTGAGAGAAATCCAGTCTGAAGTGCTGAAAGAAAATCCCCCCGCACAGAGAAGTCTAGCCCAAAGGAAAGGTATTGCACAGGCAACAGTCTCCAGAATAACTCATGACAATCTTGGGATCACACAACTGAACACTGCCAAGTCATCTGTGGCTTATTACAGGAGATGGGCATACGAGTTATTCCCTTGTCTCATGTGCCTGTAAAATCTTCTGACGCATCACCGATGGATTTCTGTGGTTTTGGTCTCCTGAAACAACGGCTCGGAAGTCGCCGAACAAGAACCGTTGATGGGCTATGGAAAGTGTGTCAGCAAGTGTGGAACGAGCTTCCCATGGAGTCCCTCAAACTCAGCCTACTTCAGTGGAAATTACGGTGCCGGGTGATAGTCCAACAACGTGGCTCTCACATCGAACACAACCGATGGTGGTGCCATGCTATTACACCATCGTAGCAGAACTGCAAAGTCGCCTCATTTTATCTGAATCAACCCTCTGTAGTGGCCTTGTAAGCTGTTATTTTCGCTTGTTGTTTCTCACTGATAAGGAGACTGGCTGCTCCGAAATGTACATTCACGTGTGAGTTTTTATAAAATTCATTCACATGGAATAGTGGTTTATTTTCTTCATTGAAAAAAGCAGTTGTTTACAAAGCTTCCATCCCATTCTGGATGCAAATGTAACTTTGCAGAATGCACTTGTTCCACCATAATATTTAGGCAAACTTTCGAGTTAACATGAGCTTCTTGCAGTGTTATTGGACTTATTCCATATTAGCAGAGGATAATCCAAGCAATGATGCCTCCTTATAGACTCTTAGACTGCATGCCCAGCTGGATCATTGATCACGAGGTTACAGCCACCTGAATTTTTCCAATCATCCATCATCCAATAAAGTCATTCCTTGACCATTGAAGACTAATTTTCTTGTTCTGCTCAGAAATGAGGGGTTTCTGTGTTATTATTCAACTATTTATTCACTTCTCTACAATTCCTGTTTTTGTGTTTGGTTTGTTATGGTTGAAAAGCTATCGATATTGACTGAATTTGTAAATTATCGTACACTTCACAAGTCTTCACTTAACAATTTTAGAGGGCAATTACCTCTCTTATGTGAGTAGTTTTTCCGTGCATTTATGCTTTAAAAATTTATCTCTTTGAAATTCCAGTCATGTGGGCAGTTTCTGGAATTGTGGCTACAGCAAAATTCAATAATCTACTTCTCAAACTCGTAATTCTGCTTTCACCATTGTCAGTGCTGTTGATTACTGCTATTCAATAATTTAAAATAATTGCAGAGATCACATAGTACAGGGTGCCCCAAGAAACTTATTCACTTTTATTAATGAACAGATTATAACAAAATTTTAACATGTTCGTATTATCTTAATGTGGAAAAGTTCTAATCATAAAATATGCAAATTAGTTTAAATTGTTTTTTATCAACACTCTAGCGGCCAAAAAAACTATTGAAA
>JAHWFO010004191.1:368468-393739 GCA_023313115.1 Rhysida immarginata
GGACATCTCATAATGTCTCCATACATCAGACGTTATAAATAATGATTCTATTAATTTACTTCAAAGTTTGTAGTTCAGTGGCCCCGTACGTGTTGTTGTTGTTGAAGTAGTAGTACATGTTATGGTCTTCCTTCTCCTATTAACTTTCAATTTTGTTACTGCATTATACGAACGTTGTTCAAAAATGTTTGCCTCCTGGTCCATAACTGTTTCATTTGGTAACAGATTTTCAAAATTCTTTTTGCATCTGATAATTACATTTATCCTCTATGTAATGCCCTATTCACTTTTCGACCTAGGTCCCATCCCTTTCCACGCATTGCGGGTGACTAGTCGGGTGAACCCGTCGGAGAGGAATTCCAAGGTTTTTGTCGACACCAGGATTGAATGGCAGCTTTGGACCCTCTTCTGCAGCACGATAACGTCCACCCACACATGATCTTGACACACAGGTGACGTTGCAGCGCTTACAGTTCAAAACTGAGACTTTGCACCTTTCGACTTTCACCACTTCCCAAAGAAGAAAGAACACCTTAGGGACAAGAGTTGCGTTCTGACGATGAGGTAAAAGATTCCATTCAATCCTCCTGTCGACAACAACCCCGGAATTCATCTCTGACGGATTCACCCGACTAGTCACGTGTTGGCGCAATGCATGGAAAGGGATGGGGACTATGTCGAAAAGTGAATAGTGCATTACATAGAGGACAAATGTAAGTATCAGATACAAAAAGAATTTTGAGAATCTGTTAACAAATAAAGTTACGGACCAGGAGGCAAAAATTCTTGAACTCGTATTATAATTATGTATAATTTTGTTTTGATTGAAATTTTAATATCAGAATAATGAAGTCTACTTTTTGTATTTACAGGTAGGGGTAGCTCCCCCAAATGCTCCTCCAGCTCAGCCTCTGCCCCGAATGCCTATGGTATCACCACTTCCCAACATGTCAGTAGTGAATGGTCAACAAGCACAGCAGCCACCACAGGGACAACCGCAACAGCAACCACAGCATGCACAGCTTGCACAACACCCACATCACCAGGCGGCGGCGCCACCACCACCACCACAACAACCTCAGGATGACGAGGAGATGGAAGGCGAGGAGTGGGAAAGCGAAGAGGACAACTCAGAGAGTGATTATTGAATCGATTGTTTCTAATTTCTCCGACGAGTGTCGCCAGAATTTAAAACAGACATTATGGAGATAAATAAACAAAACAAAAAACAAAACAAAAAAAAAAAAAGAAAACAAAATTTACCAACGTCCTGTCACACGTAGTTTTTACTTTAAGTGGTGGTTTAGGAAGTCCTTCAGTGTAATGCTATTTCTTCAAAGTAGTTTTCACGTAGATTCTATAAAAACTTTAAAAAAAAAAAATTAAAACCAGACAGGTTGTTTTTTTTTTTTTCTTTATTTTTTAAAAAATAAGGAAGCTATTGAAGCCTTCTAATGATTATTTCATGTTAACTTATTACTCAAAAATTATGATGCTCTTCTGTGGACATGACTTGTTTAGCCAAAATCTTTGCATGCACCTTCAGCTGATTAAAAACACACATTGTATGTTTTTTGAGAAAGCAGGGTGTGAAAAATGAGTTTTTAATTGAATAGAACAAAAATCATTATCTTTTATTAGGGGAGAAAGAGAGTCTTTACGTCTGTTGAAAAATTCATTTGGCATTTCATTCTGTAATGCCAGAAACATTTGTCAGAAGACAGTTGATAATTTTCAGATTTGGCTGTCTTCAATTTAAGCCTTATAAAAGAAAAGGGAAAATGTGAATCTTTTTTGATTTTCCTCTCTCCTTATAAAGTGAAAGTTTTGTTTGTTTTTATTATTATTATTTTTTCTTCTTTCCTCTCCAGTATATATTTTTGGCAAACATGTACATGTCCGCCAAAATTAATTGAATCCCCCCTCCCTAATGTAAAATAAAGAGAAAGATGACTGACAGTAACTATGTTTAAATTACTTTGGTGTGTGTGTGTGTCACACACGCACACATGTATACACAAAAAATTAAGTATGCTTTGGCAGCTTTTCTTTTTTTCTGGTATCTGCAGGTGTTACGAGTTAAGAAAAAAATATTGGATGATTAAATGCAGCAAGCCCTCTACACTTATTCTTACCCTCATATGCCACCAATATCCTACCTAATTATAACGAATTTAATGGAAATTACTACTTTCACACACATGACCTCAACCTCTGAGGGCTTCCATTGCTTAGTTTGGATGGTGCAAAACAGATTATAGAAACAAGACGTTTTTTTAAGAAGTTTGTCATCATTAGTTTATAATCCCTTCCAGTTAAAAAATGTGTTTTCTTTATCAGTGTTTATAATATTTTGATAAACTGGCTAAAATATGAGTCAGAAGAATGCAACTTCCAAAATGCATGTGGAACATGAGTCCTCCCAAAAATATCCATGCACTCTTATAAACGAGTTTAGCAATTGTCTTTTGCTCATTTTTTGTTTGTTGCTCTTTCCAAACCAGGAAGCCTATTGCCCTTTAAAAATCAAGCAGTGGACGTTGGGCCTTTTTAAAGTTGCTCCACTGTAGTCATTTGGGTCTTACGCACATGTGCATACACATGTGCTTACTGTTTTAGTAGGTATGCAAGAGAAATGTGCACATTATGTTGCAGTGGGCAAGATGTAATTTGTTTTCTAAAGAAAATGTTTTACCCCCCCCC
Organism: Rhysida immarginata; assembly: GCA_023313115.1. Classification (NCBI taxonomy): domain Eukaryota; kingdom Metazoa; phylum Arthropoda; class Chilopoda; order Scolopendromorpha; family Scolopendridae; genus Rhysida; species Rhysida immarginata. Next base: position 371,172 of record JAHWFO010004191.1, read on the forward strand.
CCCCCCTCTCCTTTAAATTCTTTTATTAGGGTTGGGGGTATTTCTTCAAATTTAAAATGTAAAATCAAACTTACCTCACAAAAGAAAAAAGAAAATATACATTTGTAACAGAAGTTCATTTTTGTATTGTCTGTGGAAATACAACATGTAAACCTCATGAGTGTTCTAAGTATCATTTTCATTTATTTATATTGCTTTTTATCAATCTTATCCTGTTTGTATGTTTTTGTATTTTGAAGTGTATACCTTTAAACAAATGCATCCTGTATTGAATAAGAAAAAAAAATAGCATGAATAATGAAATTTTTCTACAAATTATTTTACTTTACATCCTTTAGTGTTAATATTTTATTCCACTCACTAAGTTCGAATTTCAAATGTTTTAAATTGGTTAATTCCGCAATCTATTTTAACTTTTGCTCCCTCTTATGGAATAATATACAGTACAGAGCAGAATATATCTCATTGAAGGCCACACTTAAACTATTCCTTCGGAAATGCTTGCTGCAGGCTTGTTCTTGTATTTATCTAAGGGATTTTTAGTGATCCAGTAGAGAAAATGTCTGAACTTGCGTTGGGGAGGGGGGAGGATCTGTTACGGTTGTTTTATCCCCCTCATTGATCAACGTTCTTATACCAAGTTAGCTCTTATGTTGAGCTTTGTAAGTTTAAAGGTTGGATGTGTCTTTTGTTTATTCAATTATCATCTTCATTCATTACATCAGTATTTGTGGGTTTATTTTATTTTTTTGCATGGTTTTGAAACATTCATCCTAGTGCGTCATCTTTCGTAAAATTATTATTCTGTAAGCATCCACATTGCTCATTGTCCTTATTTCGTCCTCCTTATAGTCTGTTTGCTTTTAGGTTTTTATTAATTCTCTGCTGAAGCAATGCTATGGATGCTGAGCATCATCGTCACTTGAACATACATAACCATACAACTCAATTTCAAAGTACTCCTTTTTATGATAATCTCCTAATTTTTTTAATGTTTTCAATGTCTAGAGAGAAAATTCCAAATATTTTATTATTCCATCAAGATGAATTTTACTTAAAAATAAGGCTACCCCCCTTCCTTTTTTAATTTTATAAATTTACATATATATGGGGGGGGGGGACAAAATTTAGTGCTGTAGAAAATGGGAATGGCCCCAAGGTTATGTTTTATCTTCATGATTGAATAATCATTGCTTTTTTTGTCATTCATAAAGGTTACCTCAACGAAAATTGTCCAATAATTTTAATGATTTTTTTCCTCCTTACTGTTTAATTTGAATTATTTTTGATCTTGTAATTTTTGCCGTGAGGTGTTTTCATAATATATAATGGACATGATACTATTTATGGCTGTTTAAAAGAAACTTTCTTTAAACAGTAACTAAAGTCAACAAACTATTAAATTTATATTAATGAAAAACGTTTTAAATTTGTAACAGCCAAACTAAAAACAAAAGCTTTCTTAGCTGTTGTGATTGTACAAATACAATGGCTTAGGTATCAGGTTGGGTCATCCTATCATTATTTCAATGATTTTATTATTCAAGGGTAAATCCTATGCAGTAAATTTACAGTACATCTCTGCAATATTTTAATCATTTTTTTCAAAAATTTACCCCGCATTTTTTTTTTTTTTTTTTTTGAAGTTTTTTCGGATGATGGTGGGGGGGGGGTATCAAAACCTTGAAGTCCTTTTCCATCCTGATTAGGAACATACCTCACTAGCAATAAGTGGTATTTTTATTGCCTTCCCCTTTTTCCCTATCCCGTTTTCATCTCCCAACTCTTAAAAGCATTTATTTCTTTGGCAATTGCAGTGTTATTAAAAAGAAAAACAAAAAAAATGTGTACTAGATATATTCATAAAGAGATAAGTAAATAAAACGAAAAGAAATAAATGTGTACATTTTCCCGGTATTGGTAAATCGTTTTTTGCTTTTTTTGTAACCTTTGTATTTGTGAAGGAATAAAGTGAGACATTGTATTTATCACTTTGAAAAAATATAATTGTGTTATTTTCTTTAGTTGATTATCTTTTATCTGTCTATCTATCTACAGGGTTCCCACAGAAAATCTGTATCCCATTTCCCTGACTTTCCCTGACAACGACTGTCTCATTTCCCTGACCAAATCGTAATTTTTTTAAAAAAACATGTCTCTACAACAGCTTTTCAGACACTATTTTAATGTTATTATTATAATATAATATATTAATAATATTATATTATAACACTTCTGCACTCCTCCGACTCCAAAACTTGTCAGACACAGAAGAAACAGATGATCATCCTTCTACTCCTGATGTTTGTATGTTTGGAGAAATTTCACATTTGGATATTAAAATAGCCATTAGAAAGCTTCGAAATACCTTTTCTGCCTCTACCGATGACTTTTCATCTTTCATTGCATTATATTTTTAACTTGTGCCTTTCCACCGGCGTATATCCATCTATCTGGAAGGTAGCTAGGGTTACACCTATTCTTAAAGCTGGACATTCAGATCTGGTGAAAAACTATAGACTAATATCAGCTCTCCCCTGTATTTCCAAAGTTTTTGACATCATCCTGCATAAATATCTTGTTTCTCATTTTAGATCTTCTCTTCCTGCTACCCAACATGCTTTTCTCCCTGGACGATCAGTTGAAACCAATCTCTTAATTTTAATGGAAGACCTTTTCTCAGCTTACGAAGAGACGAGTCAAATCGATGTTGTCTATTTCGACTATAGTAAGGCCTTTGATATGGTAGACCACAATCTGTTAAGTAAGAAATTGCAATATTTTGGGCTTAGAGACAATCTCCTTAACCTAATGAACTCTTATCTTACTGAACGTAAAGCTTATGTCGTTATTGGAACAGGTAAATCTCATCCTTTCTCTCCTGTTACTGGTGTACCTCAGGGTTCCGTACTCGGGCCTCTTCTATTTAACATCTTCACGTCGGATCTACCACAAGCCCTCCATGGAGTAAACGTACTCATGTATGCGGATGATACAAAAATTTATAAAAAGATTGTTGATTTGTCAGATGCACTTATCTTACAGAATGCTATCCAAGAATTGGTCCAGTGGTCCTCTAAAAACCATTTGACTCTTAATGTTTTAGATGCACTTTTACTAACAAACGTTATCCGATTACTTATCCTTACAATATTGATCAACACCCCATCTTAAAGAAAACAACTGTTAGAGACTTGGGTGTGATATTTGACCAAAAACTAACTTTCATGACCAAATTGTTCATGTTAAACAAAAAGCACTAAAGGCCCTTGGGTCTATTCTGCGAAATAGTGTTAGCTTCACTCAGAAGAATAATTTTCTTCATCTATATACCTCTCTAGTTTTACCAATATTAATGTACTGTAGTACGATCTGGAACGGATGCACCCAACAACAGGCATATTCTCTCGATAAAGTTCAATCAATCTTTTTGAGATTTCTGAATCGTAGATATCCTTCCTCTCAAACAGTGGATCATGAAACGTGATCAATATGACTTGACCATCTTGAGAAAAATCATTTCCGGAGCAGTTGATGTTGATATTATTTCAAAAATTCGTCTACGAGTACCTCAGCTCTCGAGATACACTGATGCGTCTCCATCCAACGCTTATGAAGAAAGCACATGCTCGACGATCCCCACTTTTTCGAATTCAGTCCACCTACAATAGATTGCAGAATTCTTTCGATATTTTCAACTGATATGTTTTTATTTTTTTTTCCTACATTGTTTCTTTAAGTTTGTTTGTTTTCATGTATGTTGTTCTTTTTTGGCTTCGGCTGTTTGCACTAATAAACTGAATTGAATTATTATTATTATTATTATCATCAGTTGTCACATTATAAAATTATTAGTAGTATCAGTATTACGAAGCTTGTTCAAGAATTTTTGCCTCCTGGTCCGTAACTGGATAAATAAATGTAAGTATCAGATACAAAAAAATATTTTGAAAATTAGTTAACAAATAAAATAGTTACGGACCAGCAGGCAAAAATTCTTGAACAAGCCACGTAATACTAACACTTATAATGATGATAATATTAAAATTTGAAGAACAGACTGGCCTTGGATGAATTTTCACAATATGGACCATTCAAAATATGAACTGAAGACAACACGACAATCGAGAAATGAATCTAACAGCACTTGAGCTATATGGCTTAAATAGAATCGTGAAAATCACTGTTCCGCAGTTCAAGCAATTCTATTGGTTCTTAGTTGGTAGTCATTATCTAGTTGATTGGATGGGAATCTCATCCAACGATATCGACTTTTAAATATCTAATATGATACAATGAAACACCAATAAGATTAATCGGTTATTCGATAAATAACTTAATGACTCCAGTAAAATCTATTTCCCTGACTTTTCCCAGGAAAAGTCTCATTTCCCTGAGAAATGCATGAAAATACTAGTGGTGTGCGATGGTTTAAAAACCACCATCGGTGGCACCATCGATGGTATGAACCATCATCGAAACACAACCGATGGGTTCAGAATTACCATCGATGGGTTCAGAACTACCATCGATGGGTTAAGAATTACCATCGATGGGTTAAGAATTACCATCGATGGGTTAAGAATTACCATCGATGGGTTCAGAAATACCATCGATGGTTCTTTTAATTTTTTTATCTCAATAAAATAGCATAAAATCACATGGATAAAGCTTAGACTACAAGAGACATTTTATTACTGATAATTTGACAAATGTAAAAGTTGGGTTTAACAAAATTTATGCAAGACATTCAAAGGCATCGATTGTAAAACCAACAATTTCTCCAAATGCTTTGGACTTAACGTGGTCCTTTTTTTTCCAATGGTGCAACCTGCTTTTGAAAAAAGTCTTTCTGCAGGCACAGATGTTGCTGGTGGCGTTAAAAATCTCTGGGCCATCATTCTAAATGCAATATTTCCGTGCATCATCTTTCATGCATGCAGTGGATTACTATTATGAGGAGTCAGTGGCGATCTGTAGTACAATCTGATACTCTCTGACACTTCTCACCTTATTTATCTGGTATAAAGAACCAATGGGAGACCAGCGCCAAATCTCGAAGCCGCATTGGTCGTCTCGTCTAGTGATTTGACTTAACCAACCATTTACCATCGAAGTACAATCGAAATTTCCATCGATGGTTTGTAAACCACCATCGCTGGCAATCGGTGTTTTATAAAAATCGTTCGATGGTTGAAAACCATCGAAATTTCGATTGATCGTAGAACAAAACCGTCGATGGATCGATGGATCGCACACCACTAGAAAATAGCCCTTCTTCCCTGACTTTATCTGACCACGTTTCATTTCCCTGACTTTCCAGAGTGTGGGTACCCTTTACCTATCTATCTATCTATCTATCTGTCTATATTAGAAAGTGTTTTTATGTTATACAAATCTAGTTTTATACCGATCTTGATGAAATTTTGCATACTTGACCTTCACAGCATTAGGAAGGTCACTGTCTACCTCAGATTTTGCAAAAATAATACATGTAATTATCGATAATAAATCGATATTCAGAGTGAGGGCAGGGCATATTAATAAGAAATATCTCCCAATGACCAACAATGCAAGGCAAATTTTGTGCCACAATATATATTAACAACTAGCAGAGGACCCGGCGCTGCTTGGGATAATTACACTTGTAGGTAAACAGAACAATTTCAAAAAGTTAAATTATAACTACAAATTGGTTAAATAATAACTCAATACAACACAGAGTGAAGGGACTCCATTTTATGAAAAATCCGAAAACCAGGAATTCTAGGTGATATACGGGTGTAACAGGACAGAATATACCCCTGATAGATTGTACCCGGGTTTAATTTATCCTAGGATGTTTTATACCCCTAGTTCAGAAGTGGCGTCGTGCCAACCCCCTCTAAACTACCCCCATTACCACCACCCCCGTCGGCTACTTGACCAAATACGCATAGATAATAAAAGTGTTGGGTGTATAATACGAAAAGTTTGCAAGGCTCAGTTTTCTATACTTGAGCACAAGGTCAAATTTACTCTCCCTCTTCTTTCCCCCTTTCATGCTGGAAGTTTTCGACTTCATTTAATTTGATACTTAAATGATAAAATTTAAATTAGTAATTGAACTGAGAAATTGTAAAAATTTAAATTCGTCTTTTGATTAAATATATGAAATTAGAAAAATCGTATTTTCATTGTTTGAATATCGGCCTCGGTAGCTCAGTGGTTGCGTGATCGTCCCCTGCTGAGGACGATGAGGATTTTTTCAGGGGGAAAATCCTGAGATCACGCACTTCCTTCGGAAGGTAAGTAAAGCCGTTGGCCCCTATAACGCCGTCCTGAAATGACCACAGCAGTTGAAAAGGACGTTAATACCAAACAAACCAATCAACCATCATTGTTTGAACAAAAACGCATGGTTTTTAGGATTTGTTAGGATAATCCTATAATCCTATTTAAGATAATAGAAAATCATCCTGAAAGTGATCCTTTAATTTTTATAATAAATAATTAAACGGCATGGTCTTTTTGATGATAAATTCTAGACGGCAGAGGAGGGAGGAATTTTTGATATGGTGGGGTCGGGGCTTGCCCCAAATTAAACTGGAAGAGAAAACCAAGATGAGGAGAAACCTAAACAGGAAGGGGGAAAATGAAGAGTACATTATGTATTGTTTATTGAAAAAATACCCAGTGAAATAATGTAAAACACATATTAGAAGTAAATATGTAATGCATATAGAAATGTTGGATTTCTACATTGTAATATTTTCTACTTTTGTGTATTGCATATAATTTATTTTTATTCAAGTGTTTCCTTTGATCAAATCATGCACTGCTTCTTTTACTCATTTTTTTTTCCGCACGTAAATTGCAATTTACTAAACTCTTCCTAGATCGCATTTTAGAATAAAACTTGTCTAATTAACGAATAAACCAAGGAGTCTATGACTCTTGTTTAATTAAAATTTTAAAAAATGAGCACCGAATTTAATCAAATTTATCCGGTAAAACGTTTCATTCTTTTAATATAAAAAGCGCGAATATCATATTAATACGAAAATTAATAGCCTCATCGCTCATTATTTAAAAAACAAATCCTAAAACAATGCGTTTTTGGTCAAACAATGAGATTGCGATTTTTTCTAATTTCATATATTTAATCTAAAAGCGAATTTAAATTTTTACAATTTCTCAGTTCAATTACTAATTTAAATTTTATCATTTAATTATCAAATTAGAGGAAGTCAAAAACTTCCAGCATAAACAGGGGTAAGAAGAGGGAGAGCAAATTTGACCTTGTGCTCAAGTATAGAAAACTGTGAGCCTCAAACTTTACGTATTATCAACCCCCACCACTTTTATTATATAGGAGTCATTGGTCAAGTAGCTGATGGGGGTGGTGGTAGTGGGGGATAGTTTAGAGGGTGTTGGCACAACGCCACTCCTGAACTAGGGGTATAAAACATCCTAGGATAAATTATACACGGGTATAATCTATCCGGTGGTATATTCTGTCCTGTTACACCGGTATATCTCCTAGAATTCCTGTTTTTCGGATGTTAAACCTCAATGAAAATAACAAATTAGATTTTTAGTTATTAACAAAAATGTCCTTTATTTGCAATTTGCAAGAGTGCAAAATGATAAGACCACTACAAGAATGGGTGAAAACAACTTTAAAGGTATTATTTGTTATCAGTTGTATTTCCGTTGCACTTAATGACATCAAGGCATCACTTAAGGCTTGTTTCCATGTGCATAAAATTTGATGCGATTATGCGTCATCCGATTCGTCCGGTTTCCATGCACCCACATAATCATGCGTCTATGAGATTATGCGTTAATTGATCATGTGATCACCCATAAAGACAGTGTTTTCAGGGTTACCACAGAAAATCTATATCTCATTTCCCTGACCAAATCCTAATTTTTTTAAAAAAAACATGTTTCTACAAAAGCTTTTCAGACACAATTTTAATATTATTATTATTATTAGTTGTCACATTATATAAAATTAGTATTAGTAGTAGTATCAGTACTACGAGGCTTGTTAGAGAATTTTTTCCTCCTGGTCCGTAACTGGACAAATAAATGTAAGTATCAATATCTGTAACTGGACAAACGAATGTAAGATACAAAAAGAAAATTTTAAAATCAGTAAAAAAAAAAAAATAAAATAAAATACTTACAGATACCAGCAGGCAAAAATTCTTGAACAAGCCTCGTGATACTAACAACAATAATAATAATATTAAAATTCGAAGAACAGACTTACCTCCGCTGAATTTTCACAATATGGACTATTCAAAATATGAACTGAAGACAGCACAACAATCGACAATATGAATGTTGATATCGACAATAGTTGATTGGATGGGAATGGCATTCAATGATATCGACTTTTAAATATCTTACATGATACAATGAAACACCAATAGGATTAATCAGTTATTCGATAAATAACTTAATGTCTCCAGTAAAATCTATTTCCCTGTCTTTTCCCAGGAAGAGTCTCATTTCCCTGACAAATGCAGGAAAATAGCCCTTCTTCCCTGTCTTTCCCTGACTTTCCTGTGGGAACCCTGGTTTTCATTTCGCATGTGTTTTCATCATTCATCTAAAATGTGCTTTCAGTTATCAAGAGTTGATACCAGGTTTGCCCACACATGATCTTGCCTTTTTTTTTTTTTTCATGTTGATCTCGCTGGAAAATGACGGAAGAAGTTTCTATATGTTTTAATTATAATGAGTGAAATCAGTTTAAATCGATGAAACTTTTTCGTAGTTCAGGTCCGTGGTCAGTTGCCTTTCAACCCGTTGAACTATAATCTTTTAGTAATATATTTGTTATGAAATACTTTTTTTTTTTCTCAAACTTAAATGAAAGAATAAATTGAATTCTCTCGATTAAATGAATAGGATTTTTACTATCAACATGCTCTTATGTTTCTGCTACACTTTTCGTGAAGTTTTGCTTCCGTTTTTTCTTTTTTTTTGTTTTCATATTGAAACTTTTTTCGGGATCTCATATGGAGCTATTGTCGGATAATTTGTTTAATCTGCTGTTTTCAAGCCTTTAAACAAGAATTGTTTTATTTTTTATCTTAATAATATACTTTTTAGAAACTCATTTTTAAACTTAAAAAAATTCAAATTAAGATCATTTCATAACTGGTTGCTTTAGTCAATATTCATCTTTTAAGGATTTTCATTTATTAATTTTTTCTTTCCAGTTCTCTTATTGGCTCTTTTGCTTTTATACTAAAGTTTACAAAATTTTTTTTTTCACTGTGTATTCTATGTACAATTCCTTTTACGTTTCATTTTCTTTCTTTATTTTTTATTGTTTCTTAATACTTCTTAAAAACTATTTTCTTTTTTTTAATGTATTATTTATCTTTATTTGCTTTTTTTGCCATTTCTTTCTATTAGTTTTTCATTACTGATTTTAAGTTATTACTCTTGGGATAATCTTAATTCTGCTATACTTATAAAATACTTTATTTTTCAATTACGGTATATTTAGGTTAGTAAGTTATCAATTGTAAGTTCGCTATTGTAAGTTATCAATTACTTGTTTTCGTATTACAAATTTTATTGTTTGGAAAATTTAACGATATTTATGTTATTGTTATTGATGTACTCTTTTTAATTGATTTATATATTTGAGGAAATAGATTTATAATCTTGATTTTTCTAGGAGTTATATAGCCATAAGAAAAAAAACAAATCGCGAGGGTTCTATTTCAGGGTTCCCACAGAAAATCTGTATCTCATTTCCCTGACTATCCCTGACTTTTCTTGACATCGACGGTCTCATTTCCCTGACCAAATCGTAACTTTTTTTAAAAAAACATGTCTCTACAACAGCTTTTCAGACACAATTTTATTATTATTATTATTATTATTATTAGTTGTCACATTATATAAAATTAGTATTATTATCAGTATTACGAGGCTTGTTCAATAATTTTGGCCTCCTGCTCCGTAACTGGACATATAAATGTAAGTATAGATGTCTCCAGTAAAATCTATTTCCCTGACTTTTCCCAGGAAGAGTCTCATTTCCCTGACAAATGCATGAAAATAGCCCTTCTTCCCTGACCACGTTTCATTTCCCTGACTTTCCAGAATGTGGGAACCCTATATATTCCATTTTATGAGTCGTTTTCTTCAAAGGGAAACAGATGAGGCTTCCTCTGCCGTAGCTTACGCCTCTGCACCTCAAATAGTGTACTTAATAGTGCCCCACCCCGTCCCGTCAGCGCGATACCAAATAGTGTTGTACTTAAGAATTTCCTTAGAAATGCTCGCTTCAATTAGCTCGAGAGGCTTTAAAACAACACACATGGTCAGTCTCGTAACATATTTTTTATAGATGGCTGAAAACACTTTTCGTGAGGTTCTGCTTCCGTTTTTTCTTTTTCTTGCTTATATATTGAAACTTTTTTCGGAATCTCATATGGCGCCATTGTCAGATAATTTGTTTATTCTGCTATTTTCAATCCTTTAAACATAATTAAAGGTGGTTATAATTAAAGTGATACCATTTAAGGCCGAATCATTAGGCGCTATAAGAGTCGAGTAAGGTTTTCTACTCCAGAGACTGCTTTTGAGGAGAGACCATTAACACATTATATTGGAGTGTGAAAAGAGTTTGCCACTCCAAATTTTGGCCGAGGAGCGGATTCTTTACTCCACGTCGCTGAACTAGTGAAACAGCATGGCAGCCATTTCATCGCTTCGTAGTAGAAATGTCATGCCATTGCATTGTTTTTATTTCAGCGCGAAAAACGAACAAGTTACAGAATGCCTTTAATTGAAAGGTATCATTATATCCTGTTGCGAGATACCGTCGTATTTAATAAACGTTCGTTTTGAAATGGGCTCCATACAGGAGGAGTTCAAACGAATAGAGGCAGGGGGAGGGAAGAAAAACTGCTGTGGCAAAATTCAGACTATGCGTTTTATGTATGCCTTTATTATTTTATAAAGATGCATGTATATTTTTAAATTATATGCGCGTTCTAACATTTATGCTATTAAAAATTATTACTATTTTATACGAAACGGTATTTTTACTTCATGTATTGATTTGAAGCATTATTTGAAATTTTTTTTCGTTTATTTTATTCAGCTTATGACCTATTAAGCCCCTTAATTAGCCTAAAATGAATATTTAAGAAATGTAAAATGATAAAATATACAAGGTGATTATAATTAAAGTCCCTTTGTAAAAATGCTATAAAAAAACAACCATGAGTCCGAATGACTTCAAATTTGGACTGAGCATTCTTGAAGAAGGGGCATTTGATATGGATAAGAAAAAAAATAGTTCCAAAATTTATCACTAGATGGCGCTAATACTGTACTGTATAATAAAAAAAAATCATGTTTAACTTGTTTTAGTGTCAATTGCATTCCTTGACCAACTTTAATGTAAAAACATCATGCCATAAACAACTCATGCCAAAGCCGTCGTATTTCAATTCAAAATGTCACTTCTAGCTGAATCCGCTTCCGTTATGCCGCTTACAGCGCCATCTAGTGATAAATTTTGGAACTATTTTTTTCTTATCCCATATCAAATGCCCCTTCTTCAAGAATGCTCAGTCCAAATTTGAAGTCATTCGGACTCATGGTTGTTTTTTTATAGCATTTTTACAAAGGGACTTTAATTATAATCACCTTGTATTTAACTACCGTATATACTCTCGTATAAGTCGAGAAATTTATGTCTTAAATTTCATCCTAAAAAGCAAACTCGACTTATCTGTGAGTCATACCAGTTTTCCATAGAATTTTGGCAAAGTCAGCTAACTCCGTATAAAAATTTACACATTTACTTTAAGAAACACACATGATTCCCGAATAATATATATATATATCTTAAGATGGGTATTTATTCATAATGAGTTTTATTCATCCATAAAAGAAGGTGCAATAAACAAGGCAGATTGAAGGGTCATTGGAGCTAAACAAGAGTGGGGATGGGGGGGGATAGAGTGGGAGGGAAGAAGAGTAGAGGAGGAGTGAGGAGAGAGTATAAAAGAAGGGTGAAGAGAATTAGAGAAGAGAGAATAAAAGAAGGGTGAAATGGAATTATTTTTCTATGGAAAGTAAATAAAGTTATTTAAGATAAAAGAGGAAAGAATCAGGTAGAAGAAAGAGATATAATTAATAAAAGGCATATAATGTAAATGGACCTGAAATAAATAAAGCGACCAAGCAATAGTGATGCGGAAATTAAGTAGAAATATAAAAGGAATAGGGAGAGTGAGGGGAAAACTGATTGTGTCAATTGCAAGGGCAAAGTAAAACAAGCCGAATCTGAACCAGATGTAAAAGAACACCAAAGAAGGAAAGAGGTGGGAGGAGGAGGTATTCACAGAAGTAAAAAAAAAAAAAAAAGATTAGCGAGGGGGGGAGGGAGAACTGCCCATATAGCAGTATTATAAATTAATTGATTATAATATTGATTTGTAATATTTAAGTGAATCTAATGCTACCTGATCCTTTCCTCTTATATCTTAAATAAACTTTATTTTACTTCCCACAGAAAAATTTTTCCATTTCACCCTACTTTTATTCTCTCTCCTCTATTTCTCTTAGGGAATTGACCTTTATCCCCTCTATTGTGATTGGTTGCCACTAAACGTCACTGGTTTTTTTACAAAATGCAAATGGCAGACACTGGACGTGTTAACGGCATTTGTTGACTGTATCTTAAGTGAAAGTTTTAATTGTTGTTGTTCAAAATTTTTATTGCTATGGTTGAATATTGTTGTATTCCCAATTGTCAGAGTGGGGAGAAAGAAATAAGCATCATTAGAAAATAATTTTATAGGTAATTTAGAAATGACTATAAAATTAAAATTATGAAAGGTTATCAGTAAACATTTAAATCATTATATTTTGCAAATTTCAGGTTAATAATGTATGGTTAATTAATAAAAATAATAATAAAAATCTTTAAAGTAGTAAAAACCTATGGAAAATGTAAAAAAAATGAATTTTACTCAAATCACAAATGCTTACAACACGACCAAGGGACGCCATTTTTTGTGTGGTCACGTGGGTAGTCAAGGCTACGAAGGCTAAGAAAATGTGTGAGAACGAGAGTTTATGATAAAGGTCAATTACCAGATACAATCTTCTCACTCCTCCACTAATCTTCCCTCCCTCTCATGAACAACAGCTTGAATAACAATGTTTATTTAATTTATGATTACTTAAATTAATAATAAATGATAATTCTTCTTAGGTTTGATTTCACATTAATAAAATTCTTCATTCACTAATAAAAACCATAATCCTTCAGATTATATATTAATTTATGTAATTATAATTAATTTATATAACTACCAGTATAGTTAATACAGTATACATGTATTTATGCAATTACTTATAATATTAAATGATAACTTTCCTTATAATTGATTTTTCATTTTTAAAATTGTTCATTTAATAATAATAAAATGATTAATTATTAAATGATAATAAAGTTTAGAGTAATATTTAGTTGTTAAACAATCTTTACATTATTACCCATACAAGTACAGCAGGATTTAAACATGGGTAAACTATGGTAACTTCAGTGAATTCAATTTCATAAGCACCTGAAATTTAACCCCCGACTTATCTTCGGGTCATAGCAAATTTCAAAATTTTTTGCCCAAAATCTGACCTCGACTTATACATGAGATCGACTTATACGCGAGTATATAAGGTATATAATATTTTATTTAAGGCAAAAAAATTTTGTTAAATAAGCTTTATTTGTGTAGGCAACACGAAACAAAAGATTTTCTTTTCTACTTCCTTGTTTCTCAGAAGTTGCATCACTCCTTTTCATTGACCTATGTCCTCCATTGTTGTTGCCTAGCAACGTGACGCTTTACATGCGAAAATTTCGCCACTTTCGTTAAAAATATACTCAAATCCATGGCTGGTTTCTTCAAGGAAGGGATCAAGCAACACTCATATGAGGGAAGACTGTAAATGCGTTAACGATTGGAATCTGGGTTTTTCGAGTAGCCCTTGATCGAGTGTCGTTTGTCACTCTTTCGATCGGCCTCGGTGGCTCAGCGGTTGCGTGTTCGCCTCTGATGCCCGAGAACGCGGGTTCGACCCCGGCCGAGGAAGACGAGAATTTTTTCAGGGGGAAAATCTTGAGATCACGCACTTCCTTCGGAAGGGAAGTAAAGCCGTTGGTCCCGTGTAGTCGTTTGCCGGCTGCACGTTAAAGAACCCTTGCGAGGCAAAATTTGCGGCCCCTATAACGCCGTCCTGAAATGACCATGGCAGTTGAAAAGGACGTTAATACCAAATAAACCAAACCAATCACTCTTTCGAGGGCTGTGCTAATGATTCAGCCCTTAGACCCTTCTAGCGGCCATTCTGGTAATCAGATTTTGACGAAACTTGAGATACATGTTGTACAGACCATGGGGAAGAGAATTTTTTAATAAAAAAAATTAGTTCACATTTTGACCACTATCTGGCGCTGGTCATGTAAGAAACTATCTCAGAATTTTTATTCAGAGATGTTATGCATATGAGATGTAAAATTAGAAAAGGTTTAAAATGGCAGTGAAATTAAAGTCATTCTTCACGGTGGCTTTAACTAAAAAGGATCGAGCTTTATTGGTGAAGTTGTTTTACCAGAGCTGCAATAATGCTTCTGCTGCACTAAGAGAATATCGACGTTTGAAAAACTTGCGAAATTGGCGTATGTCCGTTAATGATTTAAAAAAGATGATTAAGAAATTTGAAGAAACTGGTGAGTTGGGTGTGCTGCCAGGGACAGGACGGAAACTAATTGCAAATGACTGGAAGACGTTGCTGCTGCTGTAGTGGAGAGTGCTTCAGATTCCCAATATTCTTCAAGTGCTCGAGCCATATCACGTGATTTGTCTATTCCGTGATCTACGGAACCAAAAGGTTTTGCGTTCCATTTTAAAGTGGTATCCATACAAGATCCAGGTGGTTCAAAAGTTATTTCATGAAGATCCGGAAAAAAACACTGATTTTGTTTACCTGTTTCTGGCTAGAATAGCCGTCGATAACGCACAGCCATGGAACAGTATGTTGTCAGATGAAGAGCATTTCACACTAGACAGAGCAGTGAATGCTCAAAAGTTGAAGCAGATGGAGCGAGCTACATTCATTCCAGACTGTTACCCTGAGGACTATTGCCCAGCTGGACAGAAGGGCTGTGAAAAACCAATCCATCCACTCAGATCTAATTATGGTTCACATCTGGGGTACTGAAAAGCCGATGGTTGTGAATGAAAAGCTTTTGCACTCTGATTACGTGACTGTATGGTGCAGATTCACTTCACATTTCATTCTTGGCCCCTTTTTCTTTGAAGAGAAACTCCTCAAGGCACTAAAAGATGTTCAATCGCTCGTTACTGCGAACTTCTGCAGCAGGAAGTCTTTCCTGCTTTACAAGAAAGACAATGTTTAGACACTACTGTCTTTATGCAAGATGGTGCAACATCCCACATTGCACGACAAGTGAAGGAACTGCTTCATGCTCATTTTGGAGATGATCGGGTGATTTCGAGAACTTTTCCAACTGCATGGCCTCCTCGTTCACTGGACTTAAACCCTAGTGACTTCTGGTTGTGGGGATATTTGAAAGATAACGTCTATGGAGGAAGAATACGGACGGTCCCTGAATTGAAAGCAAGCATAACACGCCATATCACTGTGATTCCTCAGGAAGCCATTCGATCTACTGTGGAACATGCAATAATGTGCTTTGAACATGTCATTGACACAAATGGAATGCACATTGAACAAATGCTCTGATTTTATAAATTTCTGTGCTTCTAACTTGTTTTTGTTATTATTCATGCGCCATATTTTGACGTAGTGGTCAAAATGTGAACTAATTTTTTTTTTATTGCAAAATTCATTTCCCCATGATCTGTATAACATATATCTCAAATTTCATAAAAATCTGATTACCAGAACGGCCGCTAGAAGGGTCTAAATGGTGTCACTTTAATTATAACCATCCTGTACTTTATAAAAACTCATTTTAAAATTTAATAAAATTCAAATTAAGATCTGATTCATAACTGGTTGCTTTAGTCAAAATTCATCTTCTAAGGATTTTCATTTTTTTTTTCTTTCCAGTTCCCTTATTGGCTCTAAAGCACAGAATAACACAGAATGGACAGCTTCGCCGTTTCCCATGCTAAGCGATGGCAGTGAACAGACTGTGGCGCCCTCCGACGCATGGGTGGAATCAGCCGGCTGTTTAACCTGCGTTTCTATGGAGCATGCTATGACTTTTTCTATATGTTTAATTATTTCTCAGTCTGTAATTAACCGAAACCACCAAGATCACAGGGAAGCTTGAAATGAATGACATGTAATCTATCTGCGTCAAGAAAAATTTTTTTTTTATGGAGGAAAAATAGATATTCGCCTAATTAAATGCTTGAATAACTTGCTTGGTGGAATCGTAGGTTCGCTTAGCATAAGAATAGCATTGGGAAATAGGCGCTTTTCAAATATTTCATTATTAATTTTATTTTTCGAACTTCATTTTAATTTCAATAAATAAAAAAGTTAATTTTAAGTCTGTATACGAATTTATTTCATGTATACGTTGAAAATAAAAACATTTAAGACATGCTTGCTTATCTATTAAAACTTTCAAACTGACCCGTTTCTTAGATATTTATTATTAAATAAGAAGTTAATTTTTCATTAATCATATCTTTTATGAAAGTGTATTCAAAAATTTTGCATGTTTATAAAGAAAGTGAAAGCTTTTACTCGTGATGTTTGTTTAATTGTATAACCAAAAAAAATTGTCAGTTTCTTACGTTCATTACATTAAATGAAAAATGAAGAGTTATCTTTTAACCCCTCACATTATTACAGAAACCGAATTCTTTAATATGAATTCAAATTAAATAGTAATTCGTTTCCCATGGAGTTTAAAATCAAATGTAAATTAATTATAATCAACTGTCAGTTTTTATGAATTTTGTTACATTATTTTGTTGAAGTCTGAAGTTTTGTCAACATCATTTACTTCAATGTAATTTTATCATTAAAATATACAGTGTATCTAGCTGTATATCTTTAAGTGTATTTAATATAGTTGAAAGTCATGCTTTCTAATGGCTTTTGTCACTTATTTTGCTTATCACTTTTTCAATAAAAACAAATTAAAGTAAGTCAAATTAATTCTGTTCTTGAAATTAGATTAGTTCAGAGAGAAATTACTATATTTCAGAAAATATATTAATACATTTGCAAAGTCTAAATGATTTAGGTGTATGCTGTAAACTTAACAGCCAGTCAGCTGATTCCCAAGCAAGTTGCTCAAGCATTTAATTAGGCGAATATCTAATTTTCCTCCATAGAAAAAATTTTTTTATTGACGCCGATAGATCACATGTCATTCATTTCAAGCTTCCTTGTGATCTTGGCGGTTTCCGTTAATTACAGACCGAGAAATAATTAAAAATCTAGAAAAAGTCGTAGCATGCTCCATAGGAATGCAGGTTAAACAGCAGGCAGATTCCACCCATCCATTAGGAGCGTTGTGTCAAGGAGCATTGAAATGGTGAGCTGTCCAGTCTGTGCCTAAAGCCTAGTTTCCATGTGCCACAATTTATTGACAATCGACAATCGAACAGTGAAACGTACATTTGTTAGGATGGGACGAAAGCAGCGCTTTCACAAAGCTCATCCAACCAGAATAAACTCCAAATGAAATACACTGAGGTAGTCAAGAAGCCTAACCAACCCAAGCGGTCTTCCATATTATACAAAAAAGAAAATAAGATTGACGATTGTCAGAAAAAAAATACAAACGAAATAAAAAATGCAAGGAGAAAGAAGATTATCACATCTTCCAGTAGTCCGGGAAAGAGACGTTGCTAATATCTTCAAAATTGACGTCAAGAACGTGCCTCGGTTTACGATACTTCGTATGCCAGTTCATATTCAATGAGTTCTTCAGTATTCCATTCACAAGTTTATTGTCGTGAGTCTTCATCTTCTGTATCATAATCAAAAGGAGATCCTGTATAAACTTTCCGATATGGGCCATGTTTAAATCCATGTGGATGGATTGGTTTTTCTCCGTCCTTCTGTCCAGCTGAGCAATGGTCCTCAGGGTAACATTCAGGAATGACTATAGTTCACTCCATCTGGTTTTACAGATAGTCGTCTTCTCAGAATGTGGGAACCTTGCATATCTACTAGTGCCCTACGATGGGTAAAACATCGAAAGTCGATTCCCGAAATCGATTAATGTAAATAATCGATACCTCAAAAGAATCGATTCCTCTTTGTTTCGCGATAAACAATAATGTTGTTGTATGTTACTGTCACAGCAAAGCCAAATACTAAAATACCAATAGTAATACATAAACTGAAAAAATAAATATTTATTTCAAATTGATCAAATCATCTATACGTCAATACGTTAATAACTTGTAAAAGACCATATATATTATTTTTATCTTAAAATTGTAAACCAAGTTAATTCATGACAAAATGACAGAAAAACCATTACCTCTTTCTTATCGGTGCTGGGCTGTTGATGAATATCGTCTAGACTGCTCTATTTGAATGTACCTAGTCTATCGACAATCGACAATTGAACAGTGTAGTGAAAAGACACGAGCGGTCCGGGAGCTGAGCTTCCATAGCACACTCGCCCAAAACGTAACCAAGGGAATTACACTGAGTTAGAGCAGAATCCTGATGTCCCTCGAGAGTCATCTTGAGAATAAGAGTCCTAACTGGTAGGACGAGGAATAAGATTGTTGATTGACGTCGAGATAGTCCTGAGCATCTGCGGCTAAGAAGTCAGGGAAGACAACCTTATTGATATCATCGAAATTAACTTCCAGTACATGAAGGGGTCTTCGTATCCTTATGGGACCCCTAAGGGCTAGAGGGTGGTCCAGTATACTGGCTACCAAAGGATTGTCGTGGGTCTCAATTTTAAGAAGCAATTTCTTAAGGAGCATTTGGACGTAGCTACCAATGTTGTCCATCTTGAGGTCTTCATAAATGGAAGAATTGTTGGCAACTCTCCTATCGAGCTGAACAATACTCCTGAGGGTTACATTTTGGAAGGTCTGTATTTCTGTCCACCTTGATTTGCAGATAGATGCCCAGTCAGGCATTCCATGGAGCAAGATGGTGCGGATTACCACCTTGTACAGCAAGATTTTATTGTCCAATCCAAGGGCAGTGTTTCTTCCCAAGAGCGCAATCAGGCTGAACTTTGCCTTTTTAGCCTTGTTGAGGGCATATTGGACATGGTCATTCCAGTTTAGCTTAGAGTCAATCTTTCCACCAAGGTACTTGTAGTTCTTCACCCAATCCAGTTTTTTGTCGTATAAGGCCAGGGTCCCTGGAGGATTCTTGCGTTTACGTGTAATGTACATAGCTTTACATTTGTCAATGTTGAGCTTTAACCTCCGTTTATCGAACCATTTTTCGCACTGTAGCAAGGCCTTTTGTAAGCGACTAATGACGTGTGCGGGATTCCTTGCGCTTGTTGTGATGGCCGCATCATCAGCGAATAGGTACAGTTTGCATTTTGCGAATTCCGGTAGGTTGTGAATGAAGAAATTGAACAGCGCCGGCTCCAGGACTGATCCCTGGGTAACACCCGCGTTGACATCACAGGGATTAGACAAGGTGTTTCCAACCCTGAGACGGTAGAATCTATGCGACAAAAAGGAGCGAACCAAGGCAATCAGTTCATCAGGGAAACCACAATTTATCATTTTTAAGATGAGGCCGTCGTGCCAAACCTGGTCAAAGGCTTTATGGACATCGAGAGAAACAATTCCACCGTACAGCGAGTAATTGAGAGAACTGCTCAAGTCTTCAACCAGCCTCCATACCCGGAGCTGGCAGGAGTGATTCGAGCGAAAGCCAAATTGCTCCTTGCGAATTAGATTATTTGTTTCACATAAATCATTAAACCTCCTCAGAATTGTGCGTTCGAAGACCTTAGACAGTGTAGGCAATAAGCTAATGGGTCTGTAGCTGACAGGAAGAGCGGGATTGAGGCCAGGCTTTGGTATAGAGAGGATGACCGAGTTTTTCCAGGAATCTGGGAAGTAGCCTTGGTTCCAGCATTCGTTTAAAATCTTTGTGATAGCGCAGATTACCTTTGGAGGCAAATTCTTAAGAGCACTGTTAGTGATGGCATCTCGTCCAGGAGCCTTGTTACTCTTAACTTGCTTAATGATGTTCAATACCTCGGCGTTGTCAATGACATAGAGAGACTTTTTTACACGACGGATGAGATCAAACTTAATACAGCTCTCTTTAACTTGATGTGTGTTCACGATACCAGCCAATCTATCTTCAAGGGGGATGGTGAATTGACTCTTAAGAGAGTTTGCGATGAGTTGGGCCTTTTCCTGGGGACTGCTAACAAAGTTCCCATCATCCGTAAGCAGAGGAGGTAAATCTGTGTTCTTATTCTTGAGGGCCCTGACTGTGCACCAGAGGGAGTTGTCCTGAACTGACAGACAGATTTAATCGATTGATTGATTTCACTGATATTACTGTGAATGTCAACATTGTTGGCAGGATCAGTATATGGGATGTTATAGTCTTTAAGCAAATCTCTAAAAAGCTTCCAATCCTGCTTCTGTCTGAGACTGACCCTCAGGTCAAGGTTTAAGCCCTCAAAGTTGAGAGCGACTGGGCGATGGTCGGAGGATAAGTCGTTCACAGTAAAGATATAGTTTGACAAACCCCTTGAGGACAGCAATGTCAAGTACATCACTAATTGGCGAGTGATCGCAATAGTAGGTGTCGTCAAGAGGACCGAAGACTAAGGTACCAGTTTAGTTTAACAAGTAGCCATGGAGAATGGAACCGTTATGATTCATACGTTTAGAATTCCAATGTGGGTGTTTGGCATTCAAGTCATCTGCCATAATGACTGGAATGGGACAGTTTAGTAAATCATCGAGCTCGCAGGTATCGAGCTTGTGCCTGGGCGAGTTGTACAAGGAGATAAATTTAACTTCTCCTACGTTCACGTCATTTATAATGACTGACACGGCTTCCATTTCCACGAAGCTGGTTGTGGTAGTCTCACGATGGTCGATGCCTTGTTTTACTACGAGTGCTGCCCCACCAGACGCAGGGCTGGCTGCATTTATAATGGGTCTATCCTTGCGGTAGACAGAATAACCAGGCAGGGCAAAGGTCTGACTCAGCTTGAGATGAGTCTCACACACATACGCAATATCAATATTCCAACAAGTAAGGAAGTTGTAAAACTCTATGCGATTGCGAGATAGCCCCCTCGCGTTCCAAATAGTGCAACGAAGCTTACCTTGCTTAATTACTCTATAGGGGTGTCTATCCATGATTAATTTCTGTTTCGGCTGAGACAAACTGAGGCAAATCTTTGCTCTTTTCCTTGAGAAGATTCATTAAGTGCCCCACATATATGTACACTCTGGTCAATTCATTGGGGTCTATAATTCCATTGCTAGCAGAAGCAAATGTTCCACTGCTTTGGTGCTTTTGAATTTCCTAGCCTGGGGATACTTTGGGCATTTCGTATAGCTAGATGTGTGTTGACCTTCACAGCGAATACATTTAGGCGGGTCTTTACCTTTTATATTGATACAGTCCCTTGACTGATGATCGCCTGCACCCTTGTTACAACGTGTGACTCGATGCAACCTGACACACGTGCCCAAAACGTAAACAATTGGAACATTGCAATGGCCTTTTGTTACCCCTAAATAATTCAACTGTTACAGCAAGTGGACCGATACGTTTCAGATTTAGGAAGAACTTATTATGTTCAGTGTATTCTTGAGCTATGTGTATTTAGCCTGCAGGCCGGAAACGAAGGAAAAAAGATTTTAATAAGAAATCTGTTGCTAAATTCTGAAATAACGATCGCCAAGCGCATAGTCGACTGCTCTTGAATTGTAGACAAGAATGTGCATACTCGACTGCTCTTAAGGCAGTTGTCGATGGTCAAAGTCTACACTAGAAAATCGACGGTGTAGAGTCTGTACACTGTAGACTCTATAGACAAGTAGACAAGTCTACACTGTAGACTCTGTAGACACTATAGACAAGTCGTGTTCATGCTAGCTCGAATCGACAAATGCGTCATTAACCACATGACCATCGACACTTGTCGACAGTGGACTGCTTGTCGATGAGCTCAGCCTAGACCCCTAGGATCGATAACCTAAAGACCATCTTCAGAGTAAACGAAGAAGTCGTCAGCGCGTCTAGCCTTTTCCCAGCGACCATTTTTTAAGGAATGATTGCTACTTTTGCATAGTGATGAAAAAGATCTTTTTATGACTTCACCAAAGCTCGTTTTTGTTTTCAAATTTTTTATGTGTATTTGAATATATTTTCTTTTGATTTATAAGTTTTGTCATTCCTTATACAGGGTGGTCCATAAGTCTGTCCCCCCCCTTTTATTTTTTGAACCGAAGCATATATGTCAATTTTGATGAATCCAATGAATAGGAAGTTGTGGGTGGCCTATCCCATGGTGCACTTTTCATCATCCCAAATATGCAAATTAG
>JAHWFO010004192.1:7998-36934 GCA_023313115.1 Rhysida immarginata
TCACTCTCCAGTGTTGTTCTTAATATATGCGCTCAGGTGCATTACCTGGAGGGTGGGACCATCACAAATGCAATAATTTGTTTGAAAAAATATGAACACCCCCTTCGGAAAATGACCCCTTCTTGGGCACGGGTTCTAGAACCGGAAGAAACTTTTGCAACAACCTGATATAATATGGGAATATGCAGCAATGCCTTAGCTCTATGCCATTCATATTTCAAGCATCGCTATTTTTGTATTGTAGATCAACATAAAACATTTAAATGTAGTTAAGTACCCATCATATAATGGTATTATACAAGGCTCCGGGTTTTCTACTTTTTTTTATTCGATCTTCTCCTATTCTTTGTTTGAGTTACAACTAAATTGCAATCCTGTAACTTATATTGATGACAATTTTATATATCCTCAAAGTGAACATGAATCGTTAAATGCTGCTATGGAGAAATTAAAGAAGGATATAGCCAAAATTGATGAATGGTATCAGGATCGTCAAATGACCTTAAATAATGACAAAACTGATATTATTACCTTTAATACAACTTTAAAAGACAGTTCCGTTTACGTTATTGGTATCCATTTTGCTTCCTCCTTGTCCTTTAAGTCTCATATACATTATTTAATTTCTAAATTTACAAAGACATATTTCTTATTTTATCGACTAAGTAAATTAGTTAGTAGCAAAACTGCAATCACATATCTATGCAGTACTTCAATATGGCATCTGTTTATGGTCAACTGCATTTAAATTTAGTATCAATCCCTTGAAACAGTGGTTAATCCATTAAGTATGCATCAATCTATTTCAGAACATTGCCATCGAGTCGGACTTCTTCCGTTTAGTGCTTTTGTTGCTTATTGTAAACTAAAGACGATTTTGCCAATGCTCTTCGTACTAACGATGATTCTTGCCATTTTATTAGGAGCTTTAGCAAAGAGCTACTTATAAGAATACGCCCTTCGTCTGTTCGTTTATCCGGCCGTCCGTCCGTCCGTCCGCCGTTTGCACGATAACTTTGAAACTGATTAACTTTTTCAAATTCTGTTTTCAGAAATATGACCATCAAAGTCTTAGCTCGGCCGTATCAACTTTTCAGAATTTTTCGTGGACCCCTTCAAGTCGAATTCACGTGCTAAAACAGTGAGTGTAAAGAATACCAAGATAATGGCATGTCATATAACAATCGATTTGTCAAGAAGGAATACATTGTTACTTTCTGTTCATCTTTTAAGCATTACTGACATCGGCGCGCACATGTGAAATGGCTTTGTTGACGCACGATTGCTCAAGTGCTCATAATCTATATTAAGTAGCGGAAGAATGGAGCAACTTATTGGTTTTATAATGTCAGTCCTTCAAAATTTCTACATTTTTTGAGGTAGAAGGTTGAAATTCGGAATGTAGCTTTCTATGGGCATGTCCATCTGCACTATTTAGTTTGGTTTTGATTGGTACACTGGAGTCGGAATTACGGGGGTGGAATTCAGAGAGGACAACATATCTATGTGCTATTTAGGTACGTAAAGGCGTGAAATTCAGTATCCAGATTCCTCTAGGCAAGATCTACATTACTATGAAGTTAGGCCTAGTTGTTCCATTAGGGTCGGATTTATGGGGGTGGCAGCCACTTGGTCTTTAGAACTATGACTTGTGGTATATCATATGTTCGGAAATGATGAGAAAGGAAAGAAAATACGAGTTTTTTACATTTTCTACAAATTACGTTCGACAAAATGCATTTTTTGATTAAAAAACTTGGGGAGGTAAAAGTGCAGATAAAGGGGAAAAAATAGATGACTGCAGGATATGCTACTTGCCTTACCCTACAATGTATAAATGTATTTCTGCTTCACACTCCTCTTTGGAATGTTTACAAGATTTTATTATTAGTTATTTTCAAAGCTCTATTGAATACCGTACATAACAACGCTGTGTTTTTATTTTACCTAGACTCACTAATTTTAAGGCAAGAACTTTTTCATATAAGTTAATACTTTTGGTATGTGGAATCAATTACCCTTCTATGTTCGTTCCCATATTTATACTTGATCTCGTCTTAAATGTACTTTAAACTGTTCACATTTTAATTCAATCTTAAAAAAATACATTTTAAGTAACTATATTAAGTATAAGAGTCTTTAGTCTCAACTTATTATACTTTTGCATGATTAATACTTTATTCTTCGTTGTAGCTTTTTTATTCTTTTGTCTTTTCACCCTCATTTGTTCTATATACCGGGTGATTCAAAAGTGTTACATTATTAGCCATTTTCAGTTTTCTTAGGGGCGTGGCTTGCGCGTGCGCTGTGGTTGCTTCTGACAGGCAGAAGCGTTTCTGGTTGGAGCCATCCCAGCTTCTCTGCTGCTTCTCCCAGCCAGCCGCGTGTAAACTTTGGGTTGTGTAGCATCGTGTACAGCTTAAATGACCTTAAACCTTTGAAAATAGCTGATGTTTTGAAGATACATAAAGAAGTCGTTGCTTCCGATGGTTCGGAGAAACTGTTAAGTGTCCCAGGTGAATAAACAAATCATCCTATACCAAAAGCAAGCTAAGCCACAGCAGAAACCGGCTTCGGACTTTAACAAAATAAATTATAAACCAAAATTCCTAATATGCAACAAAAATTACATAACACGTTTATTATACAGGGTCGGGACACATTAATATTACCACCTGCTAGTATCCGGAATATCCACCTTTGGCGGCAAGCAGAGTCAATAAGTCCTCGGAAGGTGGTTGCAGGTATCTTAGACCATTCGGCGATCAGTGCATCCCCTAATTCAATCACCGTGCGTGGTGGAGGGTCCAGGTTGCGGGCATCGCGATCGAGATGGCCCCACAAATGTTCAATGGGGTGGAGGTCCGGGGAGTTTGGTGGCCATGGGAGTAGCTTGAATTCATCCTCATGCTCCTCGAACCAGTCGTGGACAATTTTGGCAGTATGGCAGGGAGCATTGTCCTGTTGAAAGGTGCCCTGAGGAAACACTGTCGACATGAAGGGATATACCTGGTCTGCGACGATCGTCAGGTAACGAACAGCATTCCGTGTGCCCTCCAGCGGTATCAGTGGACTCAGACCATACCACGAAAACATCCCCCAAAACAGTCACACCTCCCCCACCAGGCTGTCTTCTGTCAACGATGGTGTCGGGATGCCTGTTCTCAGATGCTTCCAGCGAATTCTCCATCGTCCGTCCACTCTGTTCACCAGAAACCGCGATTCGTCAGAGAAAGCAATCCTTTGCCATTCGGCAGAGGTCCAATGGCGATAGTCCATTGCGAAATGGAGGTGTTTTCGGCGATGCACAGGCGTCAACATGGGCACTGTTACCATACGCCTGCTCCGGAGCCCCAACCTCAAGAGGGATCGTTGCACTGTCTTGGTGCCGACACGCCTAGTGGCCCCACTGTTCATTTGCTGTGTCAGTTGCTCAACCGTGGCACGCCGATTGGTCTGGGCCAGGCGTCGTAACCGACGCTCGCCTCTAGGATCGATGGCCCGTGGGGCCCCACAGTTACCTCTTCGGTTGCTCGAAACTGTCTGGTTCGTCCAGTCGCGATACACGTTCACAACGGCAGCCCTAGAACAGTTCACAAAGGTGGCCGTTTCTGAAATGTTGCCTCCCCTTGGCCCGATTGCCAATGATCATCCCCTTTTTGAAGTCCGACAAGTCGCTTGCTCTGCTCATGACGGCGACAATTGCTGTGTTAACGGATGACGTCTGCCGTTGTCAGCTTTTAATGATATGTAATGATTTTTCATCTACATACCATGGGACGTTCTAACATGTTCGAGGAGAGGTGGTCATATTAATGTGTCCGACCCTGTACATTGTAAGTTTAATGTAATTTTTTTGTACCGTATGTAAGGAATTTATTGTTTTGAAATAACCATGTTGTCACATTGATTTAATTATCTTGTTCATTTTAATTTTATGTATATACGAAATAATGGTTAATATTAATATAATTTTAATTTCTGCAAGGAGAAATATATCCATGAAAATAAAAAAAAGAATCATTTTATTAAACAACAGACACCGAGGATTTATTTCATTTACTGTTTACAGAAAATAGCACCCCTTCCCGAGTCGATACAGTGGAAGCACATACATGTATTTATGAATTTCAATCAGCTTTAGAAATTGTCGGTTCAGTCAAAATCGGGCTGAAGAAATATGTGATTATGCGTACATGTAAATCAGCCTTAACGAGCAGCCTACAACCACGGATGAAGAAATACTATAACGAATCGAGAATTTCGAATATGTAATCGCCTCTGCTGTAGCTGAAAAATGCAGGTGACTCGCTCTGCCCCTCATCTCTGCTGAAAAGACCTAATTTTTACATTAATGACATTTTCAGTAGCTACATTCAAAAACTCCGTGTTAGTCGTGTTAAGCGTGTTGTGTTGCTAAAATCTGATGTCACTTCCTGCACGAACAGTGTCCCGTATTGTAAAACGCCTAGCATGGAGCACGGGGTATTTTCGTCCGTGTTCGTGTAAAGCCTTCTCTAATCATGTAGGCTGTGGTTCGTGTTAGCTCTCTAGCACTACATTGGCGCGCATGCTCATTGTGGCATTCCTCATCGCTCTCATGAAAAGCTGTAATGGTGGAAAAACGCCGCTTCCCTGAATATTTTATAGGTATACGAATTAATTGCGCCATCACCCCATGATTAATTAGTGTAGAAGGAACTCTATTTGTTCAAGAACATCGGTTATGGAAAGCAGAAAAGTTATTTTTGATAATCGGAGAAGATTGGGTCGAAAGTAAAGTGCCTATCGCTAATAGCTCCACTATCTCCACTTGGTGGGAAAATTGTAACCACGATAATTAGGACACGACTTACTGGATGCTAACGACCTGTTCATTTAGCTGATTTCCATTGTTGTTTCAGGCAGACAAAACAATACCGCCTAGAGAGAAAGCCTGCTCACGGAAAAATCATACATTGTTACATCACCTACTGTAGGGACAATTTCGTGATTATTATTGATAGAAATATGATCAACAATACCCTACCGTAGGTGATGTAACAATACTCTGCCTGATCAGTCTCAACTCAAGTGGCAGCACAAATCGTGCTCGACAGCACAGACAACACGATCACATTAAAAAATTAACTCAGCACGGATCACGATAGCTTAACATACACTTAACACGACTAGCACGGAGTTTTTGAAAGTAGCTAGTGTTTGCTTTCTAGCAATTCAATGCTTTCATAAGAATCACGAGGCAGGCGCAAACACTGAAAATGTCGTTAACAATGTAAAAAAATGTAATACACTTTTGGATCACCCGGTATAACGCTAACTGCATTAATGTATTACTGGTTCTTACTCCCTTGGAGTGTGGTGATAAATCATCAATCATCAAATATAATAAAAACGTTATTCTGTCCGTCATCATTGAGTTTTCCTCACTTCTGACCAAACCACAAGAGTTATCTTGATGAAACAAAAACGATATATAGGTTGATAAAAGATAATTAAAATGCATTTAAGTTCAAAAAAATTGACTTCAGATTTGGTCAAGATAATCGATTTTATGCCAAATTCTTCACATTTTTTCAATTTAAAAGGGTTTTTTTTTAAGATATCTCGACCAAATAAAAAGTGAAAGGTAGCTTCTAATTAGCTCTATTCATCGAGCTATAAATGGTATCTATCAATCAGATTTTTCATTGCAAAATTATAGCCTTATTTTGAAAATTTCAATTTCAATTCCAATTTCAATAAAACCTTGAAACCGGAGAAGGCGTCCGATTATTTAAAATGGATCGACGACTCGTTCAAAATAAGTTTACCCATTATTGTCAAAGCAACCAGCCGTAGGTCTAACGTGGAGTTACGATTGCCCAGCAATTTGCAACAGGAGATTCATTGGACAATAAGATCGATCAAACTTAAGAAAAACCCCGGTGATGGCGTTTTAAATCATAAGATCTTAAAGTATTGGGGATATAGCGGCAGCTATTTGTTGGCCAACCTTATTCAAACCATATGGGATACAGCTGAAATTCCTCATGAACTTAAGCTAGCTACAATCCATCCGATTTATAAAACGGGAAATGAACAAGATATCAAAAATTACAAGCCAATTTCGGCCTTACCATCCATCTCGAAGATTATCGAAAAAATTATCTTTACGCCTATGACGTTACACTTATGGGAACATATACCCAAAAGCCAATACAGAGGCAGGCCTCAAACGACCACTCAAGATTTACTTCTTACCATCTTACTAGGGGCGGTTGAAGCGCTCGATAAAAACCACACTTTCGTCATAGTCTCTGTTGACTTGGCCAAGGCGTTTAATTTGGTTTCACGACCACAGCTTTTTAAAGATATGGAAGCATATGGTATTACAGGCCCGGTATTGGCCCTAATCCGTGACTTTTTTGCTAACCGATTTAATATCTTATCTTATAATTTGAATAAATTTTCTCATCCGTCGACACGTGGAATACCACAAGGATCCGCAATAAGTAACATCATTTTTGCTACCTTCCTTGCTTCGCTGTCTTTTAAATTGAGAGCACACGTTGATGACATCATCCTCACGAAAATATGCGAGGACTATTCAGAATGTAAAGTAAACCAGGATATATCGAGTGATATAGATAAACTTCAAACATGGTGTCAAGCGCGAAGAATGATGATTAACCAAGAGAAAACATCATATTGATTATCAAGAAGAAACCCATTCAACCCAATTCGTAGAAAATTCTCGGGATAATATCTGACAGTAATCTGAGTTTCATCGCCCATACGGAATATCTGTTAGTGCAACTTAACAGATTACGTTTTCTGATTAGAAAATTACGACAAACCCTCATAAAGAAGATCATTATCATTATAAAATCAAAAATTATTAACAAAATTACTTATGACCTACTGATATGGGCGATATCAATTAAATACGCACTTGAGAAACTGAAAGTGGCATATAACATTATCCGCACGACCTTAAATATTTATGTTCAACAATCCATAACGCAAATATGTGATGATCTAACTCTTCTCACCTTTAATACGATTGTCATCTTGGCTAAATTGAAAGAACTGGTTAAAGCCTTTTACCGTCATTCCCATCCTGCCAACTTTATCTTAGCTTGGATGGTTAGTAGTCCACGATGCAGATTACAAAACCAACTCTTGATCCAACCACCGTCCATCATTTCCCCTATTAAAGAAATTTTCCGTTCAACTGTATAAAGGATTGGAATGCCATTCCCCTAGAATATCGTCAAAAAATTTGGAAATGCGACAGAAAACACTGAATGATCGTATACGACATGCTCATTCTATCTTAACTAATTACTTTCTAGATCGACAAACCTCATAGTTTGGGGGTTTAATTTTTGTCCACTTGGGCGCAACATAAATAATAATAATTTCATTTCAACCTTAACTAATAAAAACGTTATATCGTCCCTCACTTCTGACCAAACCATAAGAATTATGAAACAAATGCTCTATAGGACGATAATAGACTATTAAAATGCATTTAAGTTCAAAAAAATTCACTTCAGGTTTGGTCATGATAATCGATTTTTTGAGAAATTCTTCACATTTTTTCAATTAAAAATGGTTGTTTTTATGATATCTCGACAAAATAAAGAGCGAAATGGAGCATCTAATTAGCTTTATTCATCGAGGTATCAATCAGATTTTTCATTGCAAAATTGTAGCCTTTTCTTGAAAATTTCAAGTGTAAGATATTAATATTTTTAACTTCCATTTGGATCATAAGAATTTGAATTTCGTATAGAATATGGTCTTAAATAAAATTTATTTTAACTTTTAATTTGTTGTGCTGTGTTTTGTTGATAAACAATTAACTGATGAGATAAATTTATCGGTCAATTTTTGTTTTTATCGGTGAATTTATACAAGATAATAATTATAATTTATTTGAAAATTAAAGTTGAAATCTTTGATGGATGATTAACGAAAAATAAAACATCTGGGGAAAATGTGTTGGTTATGTTTATACAATTGATTGTTTCAAAAAAAAAAAGAGGATTGCCAGATTCACACATTACTTAGCATCTATCATAGAGTAATATTTGCCGAAATTCCAGATCAAGAAAGTGATTCAAGATTATTTGAGATTGTTACAAGATGTATGATTCATGGGCCTTGCGGTCAAATAATTAATCCAAACTCTCTATTTATGGAAAATGGGAAGTATAAGAAAAATTTTCTAAAAGATTTTGCGATGACAACAGTAGTCAACTCGTCAGGTTATCCCATTCATTGTCGAAGAAAGAACTGTCATCGTGAGAAATGTTGAAGTTGATAACAGATTTGTCGTTCCATATAACAGAAGTTTACTTTTACGATACAATTGTCATATAATTGTTGAAGTTTGCACATCTCTAAGGCAATTATTTATATCTATAAGTATATTTGCAAAGGATATGATTGTGCAAAGATTGGTCTAATGGCAGGAGATAAACAATTGTTATACAATGAAATCAAATCTTTCAGAGAATCAAGATATGTTAGTGCAAGCAAAGCTATATGGCCTCTATTGGAATATGAGATGAATGATAGATCAGACTTCCGCTTCATCTTTCAAATCAACAGCAAGCGCGTTTCGGAATATGAAATGAAGAGGAAGCATTGAATGATGCAAGAAATCATATTTTAAAATTGACAGCTTGATTTGCTTTGAATAATGAGAATCAAAATTCAAATCACTGAGGACTTTCTACACGAGAAAGCAAATGCCAAGCTCCAAGACGTGAAGTGGTTAATACAATGGTACGAATATACGTTGTTAATCCGGCTCAACAAGAATTATTCTGTCTTCGTATTCTTCTGCATCATTTTCCCGAAGGAAAATCATTTGAAGATTTAAGAACTGTTGATCGAGTATCGTTTTCAACTTTTGAAAGCAGCAAGACAACGAGGCATTTTCGAAGACTACGAAGAATAGGAAAAATGTATATGAGAAGCTATTGTCTTCAATGCACCATTTCAACTTAGTTCTTTTATCTGCGTATTTTGTTCACCAGCAAATGCAAAAGATTTATGGGACAAATACAAACCAATGTCAATCGATTATTTGAGAAATCACGATGAAGATATTGCATTCTATTATTCTCTTCGCGACATTTCTTCAGTTCTCAAGCAACATAGTCTTAATTGCACTTCTTTCAATCTGTCAGAGCCAATTGGGCAGCCAATTGAGTTAGTAATTTTTAATCCAACCGAAGAGAGAAGAGAAGCAGAACGATTCATTCCAACTTTAAATACTCTACAAAGAGCTGCTTTCGAAAGGATAACTCAACCAGTTTACGATGAAAATGCCACAACTCGGTTATTCTATCTTGATGTGTTTTATTATTATTATTACCTGTGTTTGGAGACAATCTCCAGTTTATAATTACTATTATTATCTGTGAGTTCATCAAACTTTTTGATGGTTTGGATAGGAGAAAATTCTCGATCTGAGAGCCAGGAGCCCGCCTCCCATTGGGCTTTCAACCGTGACAACTTGTGACAGTTTGTCTGTCCGGATATCTGCGATAGCCCAATTTGTAGAGGCGTCGGCCATGATAGTCGAGGTTCCTGGTTCGAATCCAGGTCGCAGAATGTTTCCTTCCATTTTTCAATCGAAAAATTATTACCTGTGTTTGGAGGCAATCTCCAGTTTATAATTATTATTATTATCAACATTGATACTTAAGCTATCGTCTCTTAAAGGTAAAGATGTTTTAGAAACAATACTTATAACCATCGGTGAAGTAACAATGTTAAAAAAACATGGACTGAGATGCATCCATATGGAGTTCAAAACGATCCGACTAAACGAGACAAGCCATTTGGAAATAAAGTGACAGTCATTGGAGGAGATTTTCGACAATGCTTACCGGTTGTACTAAAAGGAACAGCAACAGAAGTTATTAAAGCAAGCATCAAAATCATCAAATTTATGGCAACATTTTACAAAACTTTCGTTGATATCTATCATGAGAATTGCAGAACAAGACGATTTCAATGAGTGGCTTCGTCAAATTGGTTCTGGATATGACCATAAGAAGTCCTCTGCATAAGACTGGAAAAGTGAGAAAACTGGATAAATGGGTGCCCCATGCATTGACTGAAAACAACAAGCATCACAGACTCCTCATTTGCGCTTCTCTGCTATCGCGTAGCAATTCCGACTCATTTCTCGATCGAATTTTTACATGTGTTGAAAAAAAAACAATTACCGACGTTCGTATCAGTGGTTATCAGCAGATGAACCTCCTCGCAAACGAGCCATGGCAGAACTCCTCCCTAGGAAGATTCTGTTCAGTGTTTGGTGGACAACAGCTGGTGTAGTCCATTACGAGCTCCAAAATCCAGGACAAATTATCACAGCAGACGTGTATGCTTGTCAGCTTCAACGTACACATGAAAAAATCAAGCAAAAACAGCCAGCTCTTGCGAACCGTAAGGGTGTTGTTTTTCTTTGACAACGCACGTCCACATACGACAAAGCTGACCTGTCAGGCAATAAACAAACTTGCGTGGGAAGTGTTACCTCATCCACCGTACTCTCTGGTTAACTCTCTAACAGATTATCACCTTTACCGATCTCTCGATAACCATTTGAGAAGCAAGTGCATCAAGACAGAAGACGAGCTAAAACATCAACTAGGTCTGTTTTTCAACTGTAAAACCCGTGACTTTTATAAAAAAAGGAACTTATGATTTAGTATCTTGTTGGGAGAAGATCGTTGATAATGGAGATTATTTCGATGAATAAAAAATTCATTTATGCATTAATCTGAGCAAGAACGAAAAGAACTTTCCCCTGGGCCTGATAGTATCCCCTAGTGTCCAAATCATGACAGTTAAGCGGAAGTGCGCGATAAGACCAATTTAAGGCAGTCCGTGTGAGAAGGCATATCAATGCGAAATGGAGAAACGCGTCAACTTCAAGTTTTCCTTCAAATTAGGCAAAACTGCGACGGAGACACATGAAATGTTAGAGAAAATGTACGGTGTGGAAGCAGTGAGTAAAAAGTGTGTTTAAACGCTTTAGAGACGGAAAGGAAGTGTCGAGGATGAGCCGCGCTCGGGTCGACCGTCAACAAGAAGAACCCTGGACAACATCCAAAGACTGCGACGGAATCTACAAGGGGATTTTTAAATGGCTGCTGCAAAGTAACTGGCGGATTCGGCCACAGTTGTACCAGAGTTGACAGTGGAATCTGCCTCACGAGAACGCCCGTCCGCACTCTGCGATCCGCGTGAGGCACTTCCTCGCTACAGGCCAGTTCTTGAACATCCTCCATATTAAAGAAACCAAACAGAAACCACTAATCCACAAAGAATATTTATACGGCTACAAGGAGCGTACCAGTAAATATTCTTTGCGGCTTAGTGGCTTCTGTTTGGTTTCGTTAATCCGTGTCCAGTTTCTGGCATCTATTCGCTCTGTATCCTCCATATTCTCCGGATCTGGCACCTGCAGACTTCTTGTTTCCCCGCCTCAAAGGAGTCCTGAAAGGTCTACACTTTTGCGACATTGCGGAGATCCAACAACATGCGACAATAATGCTTCGAGCAATACCGAAGAAGCGTTTGCTGATAAGTTTCCAGCAGCTGCAAAACCGATGTCAAAAGTGTGTGCTAGCTATTGGCGATCACTCTGAATGCTAGTAAAGGTATTTTGTTTGAATCTCTTGTTTCCTTTATTTTATGAGACCATTCACCGAACTTTTCGAACGCACCTTGTATATTTTTAATTTTGATTACAAAAATGAAAATGAATTTTTATTTTATCACGAACAAATTTTTAGAAATCGGCATATCAATTACTTCAGTTTCTACGCATATTTTGTAAAATATGTATATTACGTAAAGCAGTCCCCCATTAATAATTTCAAATACTTCGTGAAATGCGACAAACAGTTAAACGTTCAACTTTCAGCATATTAAAACAGTTTTGCCTAGGAGAGCTTTTTTTGCGACATCTGGAAGGCCCCGAAGGAGGGTCCAGTCCATTATCATTGTATCGCCTCTCTATGATAGAATTATCCGTGTGGAACTTTTCCCCATATTCACGACTAACGTCACCATGGTTGGCAGGAAAAAACTCCAGGGGGGGATGCAGGAAATGAATTATATATTGCATCCAAATTCTTGCAGAAGCTAATCAACTAGTTCGGCGTAAGTAGGTTCCTTGTACTTTCCCAAGAATCCGTGCGCTACAACCTTCAGAATTTTCCAAGCCGTTAGTTCCACTAGGTTCAACGCAGTTTCAAACCAGTTATCAGCCATTAGCTCCGTGATTTGAGGGCCGACAAAAATACCTTCCTTTATTTTCCGTTTCAGATGATGGAATTCCGCGCCCTGCCTATCCACTGCCTTTACAAAGTTTAAATTTAAACCCCATTTGATATGAAATGGAGGCAATAGGATTTTCTCAATTTCATGTTTACTTTCGACATTCATTTGCCCACGAGTCAAACTTAAAAGATAAATACAATCCTTTTCGCTGTAAAGGAAATCTTTTGCCCAGCTATCCCACTCGCAAACGAAACAGCAGTATTGGATGTACCAGCTCTGTATGCCTAAAAGGAGTCCAATAACCTTCAACAAATCTCCACAAATACACCATTTCCGGTGGCCAATACCGAATTTCAATATCTCAAAAACTGCGTGCTAAAGAAATTTCAAGATTATATTCGTAATCAGCAGAAAAATATTACCAAATCACCCATTTTCATTCCGTGAACAAGAAAAATGTTAAATTTGTTGGCCAAGAGTTGTCATTGATATTCATCCCCGAAAAAAGTCGATATTGTGCATTACGACCATCCCCGAAAGATTTTTGACTAGGTGAATCATTTTATTAAGTGACTAAAATATTACAAAATAATGAAATTCAATTTCAACCTAATGATGCAATGTCGAATCCACTATTCCATAATGGATGCCCCCACTACGGTGACCTTATCTCGACCATCTTTTTTTAAATAGATCCTTTTGTTTTCTCATATAAGGTTTCAGCACAAGATCCCATCTAAAGGGTGTCACAAAATGAACTGACATTTTGAATTTGCCAGCATTTTTTCGTAGTACAACCGGAGTAGAGATTTTTCTATGCTGTCATTATTAAATATTGAGGTTATATTATGCAAAACTACACAATCGAACAACGAGTAGAAATTGTAACAATTCGGTTGAAAAATGGTGAAAATTTTACGAAAACTATTTGCAGGGAGGTGATGTGAATTAGCCGCCAAGATCATGCGACTTGACAGACTTCTTTCTCTGTGATTATCTTCAGGAGAAAGTGTACGTCAATAAACCACAAAATATTAAGGGCCTCAAAGACGAAATTCGACACAACATTGCCGAAATATCCCAGCAACATTTTATGTCAACGTGTTATGAAAAACTTCCTTAAACGAGTGAATTTGTGCTACCATGGTCATTTGTCAGATGTTTCGTATTACACATAATCTCCATGTTTTTACTTTCTAATAAAGCAAAAATATTTTAATTTTTTTAATGAAAAATGTGTTTTATTAAAAAATTTAAATGTCAGCTCATTTTGGGATGCCCTTTACATAAAGAGAATCTCACAGGGAAAACATTGCTTATTTCTGCCAATAATTATTTCACTATTATCTCTACAAAACTCTACAATAGTTCGTCATTTGCAACCTTTCACATGATTCGTATCGTTAACATCCATGCTACTACCACTAGAGAAATGGGAAGCCTAGAATGATTGTCAATTTAATCAAAATCTACTATCAGATTAATCTGCAATTATAATCACTCTCCAGCAACCGGAATGGAAGAACTAGACGAACCGTGAAAGAACAATAAAAATCGAGAGCTTCAACTTATTTTGTAGAGAATTGGAGATCTAACAATGGAAAAGCATCAGATTATTTGTGAAAGAAAAGTGCAAGATGAAATATAAAGAGTAACCGAAAAAATTATGGTATTCGCTTTAACAGAGGGATCAGACGACAGTCGACGGCATCATTTTCACTACAAACAGCGGCGCTTCCACGGCATTTTCTCTTTTAGATAAGAAATTAAGAGAATTTAAACCAGCCCAAAGTCCATCAAAGACTAACCAGGAAAACTTCTCACAAAGATCAGATACCTCTGATGGGCTAAACAGTCTAGGATATTTCATACAGATGGAAACTCCTATGACATCTATCCTGGAGGAAACGAGATGACAGACCAGAGAAAGCGAGTATAAAAATAGCTTACGGAAATCAGAGGGCAGTGAGAGAGAGAGAGGAAGACTTTCTGGTGAATTGAAAAAGTAAAAAAATAAAGAATCCACTAGATACCTTTAGAACTGAGATACCACATATTAATGAGATTTGCAGTGAAACCTGGGAAACGATTTCGACGGAAAATGTGCAAGTCTATCCTGATGTAAAAACAAAAAAAATTATTTTGCACACAGCAGAGAATTAACGCTAATTCTACTTCTTTGCATGAAAATAAAATATTTTTAATGGGATGCAAATGAACCATTAGAGTTGAATAAATTAAATGGATCACAAAACTAACGACGGTTAAAACCAGTTTTAAATTTTTTTAAAAACCTTTTTTGAAAATAATTTATTGAAAATAAATGAAAATTTGTTGACCATTTTTTAAACATTTATGATTTAATTATTTGAGGACAATAAAATTTTTTTTGTTGTAAGACAAACAAAAATTTGGGATTAAATTATAAAAAATATATTTTGCTTCTTCATTTTAAAATTTTTACAGCGACTCTTGAGCACACGTTATTCAGTCTTTTTTTGTGTTGCCTAAAAATCCAATTGCTGAAACAAATTTGTCGTTTTTGTGCAACAATTTTCATCTTTATTGTTTCCCCCCTCAGAAACAAATTGGCAAAAAACTTATGACATCACAAACTGCTCCACACAAAAAACTCCATAGAGATGCAGGAAAAATGATTCTAATTAAAAAGTTTTTTGTTTTTTTTTGGGGGGGGGGGGAGAACTCGAAATTAGAATGAAGCGCCCCCCTACACGGCCAGAAGACAAGAATCCACAAAAAAGTTGGTTTCAGGATAACTCTTTACAGGAAGACAGAACTTGGATTTCAATACACTTCTGGCCTATTTTAGTGCATTTCGTGTGGAATTTATTCCGTAAGGGTAGACTCGTGTAAGCACTGCTTACGTCCCACCTGAACAAATGTACACTTCACTGATCTATTGTTGATTGGATTTCAGTAATAGTGGACGGACGGTTGGATTTCATCCTTTTGGTATTTAAACTAGTTTATTAGTAGCTAAACGTAGCGATATATAAAAAACCACGTTAATATTAAAATATCCGCATATTTGCCAGAAACATCCTTTTTAAATCTTGACTGATCCTTCACTTTTATTCGACTGGTTATTTCTGCTATTTATGTTACCGTACATTCAATTAATAATATAAAGTGGAACAAATGACTATGCAGAATTCATAGCATATATCCGTTCATCAGTGTGGAACCTTCTTAAGAATTGCAGGTCATCACAATACACGCGACTTTGAACATAGTAAAATAAATGGGAGCTCGTGAGTCGTAGCATTTGGAGATTAAAGTGTTGACTGGAGTTTCATGAACGACCATTTCAAAAGTGTTCTTTGATTACAAAAATTCCGGCAAAATATGAACTTACGATAGCTCTGTGGCTGTACAAAGGACAGTGGATACATGTGATCAGCGCCAACTGACAAAAATCATTTCACGCGACTAGCAACGAAGTTCAATGCTCTTGACCTCAACAAACATCTGTGTAGGGATTGCAATATTCTCTCCACGATAAGAAAATGTGAGCCAATGTCCAAGCAAAGCAGCCTTTACACTTGACTGAAAATGGGTAACTTGGTCGAACATATCACATTTCTAATAGTTTCCAAGTGATGGAAGTATCCCTGTGCAGAAAAACTCAATGGAGCCATGGATGATGTAATGTCAACAGGGTATTGTACAGGCAGATGGCTTCATAATGGTCTGGGATGTTCAACTGGCATTCTACAAACGCCTCAGACAGGCGAATGTTTTTCGTAGACTATCATTCTAGTTCAACCTCCTCTAGCAGGACAATGTTCTGCCATACCGGCCTAAAGCCACTAAATTATGGTTGGAAAAAACGCTAATGAGTTTTGCATCTCTTTATGGCCACCCAATTCACCAATCTCAATCTTATTAACATGTCTGAAACACCATCAACGAGTCTGTGTAATAGAGTTTCCAGCACCTTGGAATATAAGAGACTGCCCTAAAGATTATTTCCGCAAGCTTACGGAATCGATACCTTCGTGTATTTCTGCAGTTCTATGCTCTTGTAGAGGGAGGGGGTGCAGGCACCAAGGTACAATTTTTTCCGGTACTTTTGGCGTACATAACCAATCTGCCACACATCTGAGAAAAAAATGTTAAATTAATAAAATTGTTTGGGTTCTTGTAACGATCCATTCACAGTAAACGAACACTAAGTATACACTTTACCAATTACATTCTTGAATTATTTTGGACGAGAAATTATTATGGAGATGCTTATTATGCTAATAATTTGGTTGACAATTTAAAGCATAAACGTTTTGTAAGATGTGTCCATGAATGATATCTTACAAAATAAAAATGAACAAAACCCAATTTTTTCCTTACAAAACGACAAGAACCAGCAGGAAGTAAATTTACAACCCAAT
The DNA here is from genome assembly GCA_023313115.1 of Rhysida immarginata. Taxonomy (NCBI): domain Eukaryota; kingdom Metazoa; phylum Arthropoda; class Chilopoda; order Scolopendromorpha; family Scolopendridae; genus Rhysida; species Rhysida immarginata. The sequence goes on from JAHWFO010004192.1 coordinate 24,708, forward strand.
ATAAAAACGAATAGGAAATATGCAAGGACCATTTGTGGTTTGTTCGAGGTTAGGCTGCACCGACTTCTATGATCATTTTTCATCCAAATCTGCCCTAAAACAAAACGCAAGAATGGGCATTAAAAATATCACCCAAGTCTAATTAAAACACAACCCATTCATGAAAATCTAAAATAGCAAAACCTAAGTTAAAAACATGTCGACTCAATGTACTGAATCTAAGTTAAATTAAAATCGATCGAAACTATTGCTTATCTTTAAATATCAGCCATCTCAATTTCTGATATGCCTGCCTCAAGCTAAGGTGAGATTATCAGTGAGCATTCTGAGCAAATAGCAAAATAGCAAAATAGCCAGCTTCTTCCACTGTGTTGTCACTTCATTGCTATTGCTGATTATTTGAATTTTCCTTTTCATTGGCACATTTTGTCGTATTTTGTTATTTTGTGCTGGAACTACTTTTGAGATTTTTTTGTTTTCTATATTTCGGATCTTTACTGGTTTCTCCTTTCAATCCTCTAAGTTTGAACTGTCGTATCTACAGTGTTTACTGTAATTGTCATATCTACAGTCTTCCTGACTGCCTTCATGTAAAATCATGTAGTACCAAACCAATGAATGGGCCAGCTAAATGGCCTCAAAATATGAACACCTATTTCTGGCTCAGATTTTGATCTCTCTTTTAGGCTTTCGTATCGGACAATCCAGGAAACTAGAGGCTGGTCTCCCCTGAAGTTGCTACATACATAGTGCAGCATCAGTTTTGCCATTCTTATCCTGCTTGCCATGTTTCCTACCAAGGGAGGAAGATGCCAATTTGGGTTTTTGTGGCCAAATTTAAGACATTGGTAACAGCTCAGGCACGAAGGGCCTAATTTTTAACCTTAAATAGCAAAGACTTGTAGGATCTTTCCTTCTTAAGTTCTATAAAAGTAACTTATATCAGGGGCATACCCAGAAATTTGGGGGGGGGGGGGGAGGCTGCATTACTCATGAGTAAATGCTAGCAACTCTTTCAAAAGTTCAAGCACTTTTAGCTAAGACAAATGCAGTCTTCAAAAGAAGTATTAATAAAGTTATTGCTAAAAAATTTCTACATGAATTTCAGAAACAAGTAAAATTTGGGTTTCATGCAATATGTTGAAAAAGGAGACCAATTTATTTGACAGATGAATAGGCATAAAATCTACTACGATTGAAGATCAATTTAACTTTCTGAAATGCAGAGAAAAAGACAATGAATAATTTTGCCAATCTTTGAAAGAAACCGTTTATCCTTGCCTTAAAAAAAAAGCCTCATGTCAAAGATCACTATGTTCTATATCATCTCAATATTTAAAATAAAAAAAAGAAACCTTCTAAAACCCTGCAGATGGTTGGTTGGAATTATAGGAAAGTCAACAGCGAAGGTTATTTGCACCTATACGCATTTTCAATGAAAACTTCAATCTACAGAATCTAAACGCCAAAAGATAGATTTGGGACTATACATTTTTGTGACAAGAAATGAAGTTAATCTGTGATATTTCGTTCAATTAAAGTTTTTTTTTTAATGGTAATTTTGCTACAGGAGATTTCATCTTTATTTTAATATTTACCACTCCATTCCACGGGATTGGTGCTGCTGAGTGATAAATACTATTACTGAGGCACTTGTGGAAGAAAAGTTTAACTTTATTCTACATTGAATTTCACTTTTTAACCCTTTGAGTAGTATGCACTCTCCTTTCATGTAGTTTCTTGTGTGTAAGTTGAGTGAATTTCTTATCACAGTAATGACAATGATATGGTTTCTCTCCTGTATGTGTTCGTTCATGAGATATTTGCGTTGATATTTGAATAAACTTTCGGTCACAAAATTTACAACTATAAGGTTTTTCTCCTGTATGGGTCCTTTCATGCACACGCTTATGTTCACATTTTCTAAATTTTTTCTCACAATACTTGCATTTGTATGGTCTGTCATCATCAGTATGCATTAGTTCGTAGTTGTGAGATGCAAATTCTTTCTCACAGAATATACGGATATCGGATGGATTTCCTAAATGCTTATTTTCATGCTGCTGTTTACTTTCAAAATCCATGAAAAATTCTCCACAGTACTGACAGAATCTTTGCGAGATAAAGTCATCATTAATTCTTTTAGTTGTAACATACGAAGACTGATCAACAATATTAATATTTTTGCGGTGACTTTCTAAACCCTTTGAAGAGGATTCTGGTCCCCTAGTACTGAAGCTAGTTTTATTGAGTATTTGAACATTTTCAAGTCTCTGATTGTTAAATTTATTGATTTTACAGTTTACATTTAAGAGATCTCTTTGTATATTAGTTGTGTCATTAATGATTATAATTTCATCATGAAGGTCATCAGTGGTAACTTGTGACAAGGAACTCTTGGTACTGACGATAGCATTATGGAGTAGCCCGGTAGATAAATCAGTCTCCCTTTTAGTAAGTTTATCAAATTTACATTTTGCATTTAAATAGTCTCCCTGTATATTTATGGCATCATTAATGATTGTAATTTCATCATCAATGTCATTGCTTGTAATGCGAGAAAAGGAATTATTGAAAGGTTTAACACTGATGTCATGATGACTAATATTAGGCAATTTTCTAGTGTCACTAAAATCACCACAAATTCTAAGGATACTTTCAAATGAAATCATGGGTTGAGGTTCAATTTCAGACTCATTTGAAATTACACCGTTTATTTCCACACCACTCGATGCCAATACATCTTCATTGACAGTTTCTAATTTTAATACTTTCTCGTGAAAATTTTTGACTAATTTAGTTGAATTCAAACTGGAATTCTGTGGAAGTCTCTTTGGCAATTTTTTCTTTGTACGATGTTCATATAGCAGAAGAACAGTTGGTTGATTTGGAAGGGACTGAATTTTGTACTGTCGATAGTCAGAAGTAACACTTTTGGTAACAAAAGAAGCACCTGCAATAATGTTTTCTATCACCACAAACAGATCGTTCAACAGTCTCCTGGTCTTTGACATTTTTCTCTCATGGAGACTCATGTTTTTTGAAACGATAACTTCTTGTCCGTGTACTCTTCTGTTATCATCCGTTTATAGTTGCCCAATCTTCTTCTTCACATTTCAAGATGTTTGTCTATAGAAAGAAATAAGATGTTTATGAAAATTATAGCATAATTTCAATAGCATTGGTTTATAAATAAAGCAACAATTATAAAATGTATAAAGTTCTTCTCATTTTAGAAATTTAGAACTGTTTAAGTTTCATAGGTTCCTATCACAAGAGGGCAAAGATTGATGAATTTGGTTAAAAGGATTTTCAATCCTCATAAAGAAGAATTTTCTAATGAAGCAGTGGAGATTTTGTCTTGAAAAATAATTGTTTAAGCACAGAATAACACAGAACGGACAGCTTCACCATTTCCCATGCTAAGTGATGGAAGTGAGCAGACGGTGGCGCCCTCCGACAGATGGGTGGAATTTGCCAGCTGGTTAACCTGCATTTCAATGGAGCTTGCTACGACTTTTTCTAGATTTTTAATTATTTCTCAGTCTGTAATTAACGAAAACTGTCCTGATCAAATAGAAGCTTGAAATGAATGACATGTAATCTTTGGCATCAAAAAAAAAAATTTTCCACGAAGGAAAAACAGATATTCATCTAATTAAATGCTTGAGTAACTTGCTTGGCAATCAGCTGACTGGCTGTTAAGTTTACAGTATACATTTAAATCATGTGGACTTTACAAATGTATTAATATCTTTTACCCAAATAAATTTACTGTAATTTCACTCACAAACTAATCTAATTTCAACAAAAGAATTAATTTCAACATTTAAATATACAGGGTGGTCCTTAAGTCTGTCCCCCCTCCCCTTTTATTTTTTGAACCGAAGCAGATATGTCAATTTTGATGAATCCAATGAATAGGAAGTTGTGGGTGGCCTATCCCATGGTGCACTTTTCATCATCCCAAATATGCAAATTAGGACACATTCAAAATTTATCTCAAAAACCGTAAGGGATAGAGAAAAAAAACCCAACTGCAAACTTGTTCAGCATAAAAAAACAAACAAAACAAAAAAAAATCATCCAAATCAGACCAACCAATCAATCACAATCCGAAGCAGAAGATCATGTTGACCATTTCCGGAACAGTGTGCTTGCCATCCTGGAATTTTTCTGTCTTCTGTGTGCACATGCCTTTTATTTGCTCTTCCGCATGAAAGTGAATGTGAGTATGGTAATTTATATTAATTTTTTGATTTGCATGCTTTACATGGTGGACATATCAACATTCAGTTTTCCTTGTGCAATGTGACTGTTTGTAAGCTACAAACAGTTCACCACCTGATTGTGGGTGGTTGGTTAGTCCGATTTGGATGATTTTTCTTTTGTTTTGTTTGTCTTTTTATGCTGAACAAGCTTGCAATTGGGTTTTTTTCTCTATCCCTTACGGTTTTTGAGATAAATTTTGAATGTGTCCTAATTTGCATATTTGGGATGATGAAAAGTGCACCATGGGATAGGCCACCCACAACTTCCTATTCATTGGATTCATCAAAATTGACATATCTGCTTCGGTTCAAAAAATAAAAGGGGGGGACAGACTTATGGACCACCCTGTATATACTTAAATATACACATTTAGATGCATTATATATTGACCACAGCCTGAAACAACTTTAATAACACACTGAAGTAAATGATGTTGACAAAATTAGGAAATTTCCCATTTCAACAATATAACAAAAACAAAATTCATAATAAAAAAATGACAGTTGATTATAATTAATTTAATTTGATTTTAATACCATTGGGAACAAGTTACCATTTATTTTGAATTCATAAAAGGCCAAAAATTAAAATTTTCAAGGAATCAAAATTTTTTATAAAATTTGTAACCCGAATAAATTTCATTCTAATAATTTTATATGTTTTAGGGCTGAAAAATATATCGCTATTTAGGTGAGCACTGAGAAATTTCTTGTCAGAGGGCAATGATGTTGAAAAAGACCTAAATTAATCTAAGAAGTGGTTTTATTTCAATTTTGAAAATAAGCAAAATGTAAGTTTAAAATGCTCCGATTTTCATGGTACACCGAAAGAGTCCTGATCAGTTTCATTAATAATGTGAGAGCTTAAAAAATAATTTTTCATTTAATGAAATTGACATAAACTGACAATTTTTTTTAGTTATAGAATTAAGCAAACATCATGCTAAAAAGCTTTTATTTTCTTTATAAACATACAAAAATTTTGAATACACTTTCACAAAAGATGTATGTTAAATCAAAAATTAACTTTTTAATTATCGGCAATAATTTACCAGTTTTTCTACCCCTAAGAAACGGGTCTCATTGAAAATTTAAATAGATAAGCAAACATCTCTTAAATGTTTTTATTTTCATTGTATACATGAAACAAATTCATATACAAACTTAAAGTTAACTTTTTACGAGTCGTTTGATATATTACATGCCATATCTTAGCATTGAAAGTTCCAATGGTACCATATGGTTTCATAGGGCACTATTAGGGCACGTGCTAGTAAACCAATAACCATTATCATTATTTTCTCATGATATTCACTCATTACATGTTGTTACGAGAGGTTTGATATATTACATGCCATGTTTTAGAATTGAAAGTTCCAATGGTACCATATCATGCCATAGGGCACCATTAGGGCACGTGCTACTAAACTGTTAACCATTATCATTATTTCCTCGTGATAGTCACTCATGGCACGTTGTTATGAGTCGTTTGATATATTACATGCCATATCTTAGCATTGAAAGTTCCAAGGTTACCATATGGTACCATAGGGCACCATTAGGGCACGTGCTACTAAACCGACAACTATTATCATTATTTACACGTGATATTCACTCATGGCACGTTATTACGAGTCGTTTGATCTATTACATGCCATATCTTAGCATTGAAATTTCCAATAGTGCCATATGGTTTCATAGGGCACCATTAGGGCACGTGCTAGTAAACCAATAACCATTATCATTATTTTCTCGTGATATTCACTCATGGCACATTGTTACGAGTCGTTTGATATATTACATGCCATATCTTAGCATTGAAAGTTCCAATGGTACTATATGGTTTCATAGGGCACCATTAGGGCACTTGCTACTAAACCAAAAACAATTATTATTTTCTCATGATATTCACTCATTACATGTTGTTACGAGTCGTTTGATATATTACATGCCATATCTTAGCATTGAAAGTTCCAATGATTTCATAGGGCACCATTAGGACACGTGCTACTAAACCAATAACAATTATCATTATTTTTTATTGATTGAAATTAAAATGAAGAACGAAAAATAACTTTAATAATGAAACATATCCGAACAGCACCTATTTCCCAATGCTATTTCTATTCTAAGCAAACCCAAGAGTCTACCCATCTGCTAGGAATTGCTGCTTCAAGGTTACTACCATCGAAATGCTGAACTGTCCATTCAGTGTTATTATGTGGTTTAAGGCATTTAGAAAAATTGTTTTGCCTCGTTATTGTAGCATATAGAGCCTTTTTGCTTATTATTGGCCTAGTTGCCAAGATATACAGAAGTTACATGCAGTAGAATCTCAATTTTACGAATCTCAGGAGACCAATAACATTTATTCGTAAAATCCGAAGTTCGTAAAACCCAGACCAGAAAATTTGGTAAAATAATGATTTAATTGCAAAATAAATAATTTTTTAGTTTTTTTTTTTTTCATAAATTAATAACAATTTTAAAAATTTTAGTATGTATTTATTAATCATGCCACTGCTTAAATAAATTCCTAATAAGATTAAATAATCCACTCTTTGCAGCATAATGAGGTCTTTAAAAGGCTATGGCAGCCATATTATTGATGGTATAAAGGGAAAGTATGAAGGAGGGGGATTGGGCATCAAATGAAACCAGCACATTTTTAAGTGTTCTTTCATTGCAATACATGTACATCAATATATTATTAATCTAAACAGTTATTCAAAAAGTTTTAAGTAAATCCTGGATATATTGCGACCACAGCCTGAAACAATTTAAACCATTTTAAGTGAGGGGTAGAGAGAGCCCGATAGTGCAAATTTCCCCTTTTGATCATAGAGAATTAAGTAGCCACTTGTGAGCTAGGGAAATTCTAAAGCTAGTATTAGTCATTCTAAGAGCCTAGCAAGGAATAAGCAGGTATATGGTTCAAAATCAAGCAAACACACTCCAGTGAAATATTTTTGCATATAACACTATCTACCCAAAAGTAATCGGCCACTTTTGATTTTAGACGTTTTATTGAATTTCTAGAAAAACACTTGACGAACTCTCCTGAAACTTCAATGGTGTAAAGAGCATGTTACACCTCACATTTCAGCGAAGGTTTTGTTCCAAAGGCAAATGTGACCAGCAACGAAGTGAACCAAAAAAATAATGGTTAGGATCACCCTGTAAAAAATAATGCTTGAAATGTGTTGTAGCTATAGCATTTGATAAGGAGGCTTCTTTTACTTATCTGTGTACATTTATATGAGAATAGCATGTATATTCATGGAGATAAAAAGGTTTCTTTAAAAAATCAAAATGTTTTCCTAAGTTTTTTTTTATTTATAACATGCAGAGGTTTTCAAGAAATTTGACAAACTACAGTAGAGACAACACCCTGCAATCAGAATATAAAAATATTAAATAGTTGATGAAATATGAGCACTTTTACTAAATAATGTTTAACTCCACATGTGCAAGTGTTACCAAAATGCCTTTTGCATAATTTATTAGCCAGATATATAGAGCTGGTCTTATAAAAAGCCCAAGCAAATATCATGAAAATTCTGAAATACATCGTCGATAGAATGAATTGAATTTCAGCTGCTGTCAATATGACTTCATTTACAACCCCTGGCAAAAAATGACAGAACAAGCAGAGCTTACATTGATAACTTTACAATGTTTATGTTTTTGTATAGAAATAAATGTTTCAAATCGAAAATAAAAATTACATTCAACAAACTTAGGGCTGCATACTTCTTCAGAAAAAAAATATATCGTAATTGTCTGTAACAGCAGGATTGAGAAAAAAAACCTTATTGATTACTCCTCCTTGGAAAAAAAATAATGGAACATAACATGTTCTGGAAAAAAGTAACGGAACACCCTATTATCGTAAATACGTCTGTCATTTATAGTGTATTCAAACTGGATCTGTACAAAGAAAATCAATCTTGTAATATTTATTCATTTTGTTCAGTATACTGTATACCACAAGTAGAGTATACCATACAGTAATCATGACATCACGACATGAATATAGTGAAGATGTAAAAAAACTTATTGTGACGCTACTAAATGAAAGAAAAAAATACAAAGAGACGTTGCAGTAGTTATAGGATGTTTCTTGGCGTTTCTACAGTAAATAGAGCGTGGAAAAAAATGCCAAGAAACTAACTCCGTGAAAACCAACATAGGAGTGGGCGTCATAAAAAGACAACACCATGGTAAGACAAGGAACTGCAAAAAATCTGCCTTAAAATGAGAAGTTCATCCAGGCAGCTGAAATCAGAGTGGAGAAAGCATCATGTAAATGTCTGTGATTGCACTGTTCGGAATAGGTATCCAAAATGGGTTTCAATTCTGCAAAACTAAAACAAAACCTATGATGACAAAGAAACAGCAAAAACAGTGCTTGAGATGGGCCAAATGATATGTAAAATGGAGTAAAGACGATTTGATAAATGTGGTGTTTTCTGATAAAAGTCGCATCTATATCGGTTGCGATGATGATGCTGGAACGTTCGTTTGGTGTCGTGCTCACGATAAATTTCACCAAGACTGAAATCCATTAAATTCCCTGATTACGTCATGATTTGGAGTTGTATTTGTTGTAAAGGAGCTGTAAAATTGTGTATACTTAAAGGCACTGTTTAATGGAAAAGTATACAAAGAAGTTTTGGAGCACTTTCTTATTCCCAGCATTGAGTAGCACTTCAGAGATGAGGATGTGATTTATCAAGATGATAACGCATCGTCACATCGAACTAGGGATGCCAAGGAGTTTCTTCTTAGAAGAAACAAAAAAACTTTACCATGGTTTGTTAACAGCCCTGGCATAAACCCAATAGAGACACACTGAGGAAAAATTAAATCTTCAGTAAGTGATTTCAAACCAACAACAAAGAATGAATTAAAAACAGTCATTGTTACGAGACGGGACAACATCAATGCGGAATACTGCGGATCGCCTTAAAGCTGTAATCAAAGCCAAAGCGTGTCAACAAAGTACTGAGGTATCAGATTCATGATTTATTTTAAATAATACTTTAATGTGTTCCATTACTTTTTTCCAGAACATAATATGTTCCATTATTTTTTTCCAAGAAGGAGTAATCAACAAGATTACTTTTCTCAACCCTTTTGTTACAGACCATTACGATTTTTTTTTCTGAAGAAATATAAAGCCCTAAATTTGTTGAATGTAATTTTTATTTTCGATTTGAAACATTTATTTCAATACAAAAAAATAAACATTGTAAAGTTATCAACATAAGCTCTGCTTGTTCCATCATTTTTTGCCAGGGGTTGTAGGCATATTGACTTCTTATCAGCATAAGGAGAAGAAGTTCATACTGGTGTCAGATCCAAAATTAAAAATTTGGAGAAAACCCCTTATCGTTTTGCTTACTTTTGAGAGCAACTGAAATTCAACTCATTCTATCGACGATATCATTCTGAATTTGCACAAAATTTGCTTGGGCATTTTATAAGAGTAACTCTATGCATTTGGCTAATAAATTCTGCAACAGACATTTTGCTAACGCTTGTACATATGCAGTTAAGCATTATTTTGTAAAAATGATCATATTGCATCAAAGATTTAACATTTTTATATTCTGATTGCAGGGTGTTGTCTTTACTGTAGTTTGTCAAATTTCCTGAAAATGGCATTACATTGGTTTGAAAACCCTGCATGTTATAAACAAAGAAATACGAAAACATTTCAAATTTTTTAAAGAAACCTTTAGGGTCAATCCATATGAAATCAACCAATGAAAAAATAATTTGTTGCTGACATATTTTATTTAAATTTTACACATGCATTATCTGTTTAAGTATGTATGTGGGAGTATAAAATGATTTTTTTTTAAAATTTACCACTACCATTATGGATTCTAAGAGCCATTTTGTTTATAAGGATCAGCCGTTTTTGGTGTTTTTAGAGGTTAGCAATAAGTTAAATAGCTTTTTTATTTATTAAGATATCAACTTGAAATAAAAACAATCTTATTCTAAATGAAACCATCTACAAATCATGTTATGACCAAAAATGTGTTAGTTTTAAGGAAATAACCTAAAACTTAACTAGAAAAGTGTGTTTGATTAGAATAAATTGAATAATTTAAGGAATTTTTTCCAAAGAAGGAATTAAAACACAACTTTAATGTATTTTTTCCCTTAAAGATATAATAGAGGACAAGACTTTTCATAACTTTTAAATGCATCCTTTAGGTTTTAAGGGCCTTCAAATATCGCAATTTGTCCAAAATTGCTGGTTTTCAGACAAATAAAGTATATCTCAAAAAGGACTGAATCATAAAAATCTGAAAGTTTCATAAAATACCCTTCTGGTAACTGGTAATCGACAGACAAAATTTCATTATTGTGTTTTAATCAGAAGTACTTTTTTTTTTATTAAAGAAAAAAGCAAAAATACACAGTACAGTGCACATAGATGTAGATGCCTAAAGTGTTAAAACACTGAAGAAAAAGTGGGTTAGATTAGTCAAAAATAAAGATCCTGTTATGTACAATGCAGTCAGCATATTGATATTAATATTATGTTTTAGCTAGGTTTACAATAACTGTTTTAATTTAGATTTTTTGAGAATATACAATTAATGCAAACGATAATAAGTACTGGTACTCTGAAAATAATTTGAAAGGTCTGGTACACTGCATTCTAATAATAAAAGAAAACTAGGCCTATATATACAAAATGTGTATACTGTAAATGAAGAGTACCCATGAATATGTTCAAATAATGATTTACATATATATAATAACAGTTTCACTTTGCTGAAAATTTCACCTTTTCATTCAAGATAAAATCCAGAGCTACCATTGGAGTAACCCTCAAGTTACCTTGCACCCTTTTTTATAATATTACCTAAATGATGGTGAAATTTGCCAAGAAGCCTTTGTGTTATAAGTGATTGTTTGGACCATAGTATCATGGCTGTGCACTGCTTTCAAAAACATTTGACTGAAGATATAAAAAAAAAAATGCTTCGTTCGTAAAAAAATTTTGCTTATTTTAGTGAAGGAGCTAGAGCTAGTAGCCAGTTTAAAAACAAAAAAACCATTTGCAACCATGCTAAAGACTTTGGTCTTGAAGCAGAATGGCATTTCTTTTCTTTTACCACTTCCGACAGGAAAAATGCCTGTGATGGTATTGGAGGGACTGCAAAAAGGGTTGCCTCTAGATGTAATTTGCAAAGACCTTATTCAGACCAGATAACTTCAGCTGAAGAAATGTTTAAGCTTTGTTCTGAAAAAATGACAGGGATTTCCTACATTTTGGTACCTTTAGAAGAAGTTGAAACAAATGAAGCAAAGCTGAGCCAAAGATATAAAACATGTAAAAAGGTACCAAAAACAAGAACATATCACAGGCTTGTTCCACAAAATCGTAGTGGGAAACGGTGTTATGTTCACTCAAAAAGTGAAACTTACAGTGAACATAATGTTTCTGTTCTGCAATATTTTGAAACTGGGCCTTTCAAAATAAATGACATTTTGGTATGTGTTGGGTTGGTGAAGTTAAAACTGGTGGGTTGGTGAAGTTAAAAATGTGTGTATGGAAAACTGACGATTCATTTTTATCATCCACATGGGCCTCAAATATCATTCAAGATTTCAAAAACTAACAGAGTGTGGGTACTAGTGACAAAGGTTTTGAGGAAACTATCACCAATGGAGTTTACAACCATGACGGGCCAGGGCTACAACATAACTGAAAAATTATGTCAAGAAATTTCTCAACTGCTCAATACAGTGATGACCTTTGAACAACTAAAGTAAATAAAATGACTTGATCATGCCCAAAGAAAGTATAGTTTGTCAATTACAAGAATTTAAAAATTGCAGTACTTTTTTAATGTTTCAAAGCACAAAGAAGATCCATTCATAAAGACAAATTGAAAAGGGAAGGAAAAATTCCACGACCCGGATTCG
>JAHWFO010004192.1:37334-52453 GCA_023313115.1 Rhysida immarginata
CGAATCCGGGTCGTGGAATTTTTCCTTCCCTTTTCAATTTGTCTTTAGAAATATTGGAGTGTTGCTTCAGTTATTATCTTATATTTAAGATCCATTCATGTTATTTTATCCATAGATTTGAAGACGAGACGCATCTTTGCAAAGTTTGTTCCGAGGGAGCTGACCACAGATCAGAAGGAATTGCCATGATATTCGATAGCGATGTGATAAGCTACGATCACACTTTGCAAGTTTCAGCAGCGCCTGCAACCGCTCTTCCCGTTACCTAGCAACCCCCTCCGAATACAAGTTTGTTTTTCTCGCGCTGGTTGCAATAATGCCAACCAATCAAAACACTGATAATGATGGAGTGCAGGGTTTTTAAAATGGCGAATTGGATTCAAAGATGGAAGCACACTTTATCGAGCTGATAAAGGAATATGAATGCATTTGGAATTCCAATATTAAATATATATTAAATATCAATGGAAAGATTTAAAACTGCAAGCCTGGCATGAAATGAGTACCAGCTTAGGCATTGATGGTAACTACATTTATGGTCAAAATGTAAGTGGTTGCAATCACAATGTTTCAAAGTGTGACCGCTGAATGGTGTTGGCAATGTGTTGCTGCTAAAGCTGTGGTTGCAGGCATGGTTGAAAATTGCAAAATGTGACCAAGCCTTTAGACAAAAGCATGCAGGACCCAATGTTTCTCAACTACTTGTCACTGGTGATAACATGGGTGTTTGCCTAGATCCGGAAGGGACACATTTTGCAACCATGGAAGACATCAAATTGAACGTGATGGCCGAGCTCCAGAAGATTCGGGCTCCACAAGAAACCTTCCACCAATGCTTCAAAGAATGCAGATTTGATGGAATAAGTGAGTGTCTTCGCAAAGGTGCTACTTTGAAGGAAATTAGGAAAGTGTTGCCATATGCCCTACTATTAGAGTGCTATACAGACATTCCAGGAACGTTTTGTCTGTCCCTCGTACACTGCTTTGCAATGAAGTTGCCCCGCCAACAAGGAGTTATCCGCACTTATCCATATTTAGTTGGGGGGTTCATCTACCTCCCACTAGTAAACGATTAGATGCATGCTCACGGGACATGACCATTTGGGTTGATACAGGGTGTCCGGGTGCCTGTATAGGCTCATCAGTTGACACCTGTGCGAGACGTTCCATGCAGTAGGGAGGAAGCAACTGCCTCATGAACATACAGTACTGTAATCCACACAACGGTCTCAATGCTACGACAACGACAACCGTTCACGCAATTAACAGACTTTGAACGAGATCGGATTATTGGCCTCTCCGAGGCTGGATGGTCAACCAGACAGATTGCTGTCCATGTGTCGCGGGACACACGGACGGTAGGCTTGATGTTGGAGGCAGTGGCAAGAGAAAGGCACACACGTCAGAAGATCAGGCTCTGGGGCCCAGAGAAGCACGTCAGCTTGTACCGATAAGCAGATACCACAAAGAGCGCTAGCAGACAGAACCATCACCTGCGGCAACTGCGCGACAACATCACTATTTGCGGTACTGCTCCTGTGTCAATAGCGACAATAGCACGCCGGTTACATGTCGTGACAATGTCTGCCAGGCATCCATTGTTGTGTCTTCCTTTGGCACATGAGCACCGTGCGATACGACTGCAATGGTGTCGTGAATGAGTGGGCTGGCGAATGGAATGGCGCCCAGTGGTCTTCAGCGACGAATCTCACTTTTGTTTGGACACAGACGACAGATGCGGATGGGTGTGGCGCAGACCATTGGAACGTGCCAATGAACAATGCACCCATCGTGGACCAACACCCGGGATCATGGTCTGAGGTGCCATCGGCTACGAAACCAGAACGCCTTTAGTCACCATCCAAGGCACCCTGACAGCAGCACAGTACGTCAGATTCTGCAGCCTGTATTACTGCCCTTTCTGCACACCATACCTGGCGCAGTCTTTCAGGAGGATAACGCCAGACCACACATGGCAAACATGAGCATGGCCTGTCTGCATGATGTCAACTGCCTGCCATGGCCCACGAGGTTCCCAGACCTATTGCCAATTGAGCACGTGTGGGACATAGTGGGACGTCGTTTACGATCACCCTGCAATCTCCATGACCTGACACTGCAGGTTCACCAGGCCTGGGCAGATGTACCCCAAGATGACATTCGCCACCTGTATGATCACCTATACCTGCAGCTGGAACAATGCATCGCTGCTAGAGATGGTGCAAGAACCTACTGATGCCGCTTTCCATTGGGACACCCTGTACAAACGAGTGCACGTCTTGGCTCCATAACGTAATAAAGGTGTGTTTAGACTTATCTCTTGCTGTATACCTAATTTTGGCTCATTTGGGTAACTCCTTGTGGGTGGGGCAATTTCATTGCAAAGCAGTGTATTACAATTAAAATCTAACGTCTTACCATTATAGATACATTTAAAGAGGTAGGTCACTTTGAAAAAAGCAGTGTGCACTTGCAGAGTACTTGTCATTGCCCAATATTCTCCAAAGCGGATTAGTGATAGTGAGGCTTACAGATCAGCATATAGAGGGATTTATTTAAATTTATTATCTTTATAAATTATATCTATAATTATAATTCTGAAACATTTCACATTTTACAAAATCCATTCCTCATAAAAAGCCAATTATAAATTTTGATAGCCTGTTAATTACATTACATAGTTAAATTTATGTAGTTTAAAGCCTTCTTTAGTGTATTTATTTTTATTTAAGAGGAAAAAATTAAAATTTGGCTGAAAATGCATTGAATTTTTTTTTTGAAGTTTTGTTTTATCCTAACTAGAGTAGGCACCCAACTCCACTCAGGTTAGTTGAATATAGCAAAGCCAGTTGGTTTGGCATGTATTTTAGAATACCTACATTAAGTTTCAGATTAATTATCTAACCTACATTAAGGTTCAGATTTTGGCCACATTTGACTAACTGTATAGGGTGTAATTATTAAAAATGCAAAAAATGAATGAATATGAACATGCTACCATAAAGTCAATGAAATCCATTGCAAGGTACTTAAAAATCTTTCCCAGACTACGTTAAAGCATCGTACAAAGTTTTGTTTGTACATGTATTGGTTTTGTGGTTGTAGAGATTATTGGGAACAGACACACGTTAGCCTGTATTCATTTAATTATCCCTTCAAAAATGCAAAAGCATTTTTTTTTTTTTTAATTTCAAATGACTCTGATGCTATGGTGATAAAACATATAAATGAAGTGAAATTGGTTTCAAATTGTTTACAACCATCAATCCTAACAATGGACATGATAATAATGCTTCCTTCCAAGATAATTAAATTATTAAGAGTTAAGAAATTTGAAAATTGTTAACACCTAAGCAAAAAACTTCATATTTCATTAAATAATACATTCTTTAATTACTTCTCTTTTAAAGGAAATACAAAATAATTAAAGAAATATAAACCCCATAGAAAACTGATGGCCGTACGTTTGATGTATTTCATCATATACAGTGGTTGACTGGTTCAAATTGGAGAGCTGAATTGCATGGTTGAGATCAGTGAGGCTAAATTTGGTATGTGCAAATAAAATTGTGACCAACAATCAATGGTAACTCAAGTGTTAGCAGTGATGCCACTAGGCAAAATCAGCGGGATACAACGCCGTGCTGCCCCTTGGCCCCGCCACGCTGCCCCTCATATCGAATCAAGAAGCGAGTCCTGAACAAGGAAGTAAGAAGAGGAAATTGTAAAGGGTGATCGAATTCTGAATAGGGATTAACTCCGTTATCCATTGTTCGAGTTCTATAGAAATTTCGCTTCTTGACTCGACGCTCTAGCTGTGTACGCAGCCTTAGAGTCCTAATGTGCCCCTAATCACATACAGATTCCGAAGTTAGCATTTTGCCTTCATACCTTAAAAATATAAATGTAGGTCACTGAAATGCATGTATTTTTATTAACTTTAAAGTAAGAATTTAGCTGCATTCAGTGCCCCCTTTCAGACCTTCAGTGTGCCATTCTGCTCTTTGTTTTTATAGCCGTTACTGGTTAGGAAGTTTCTGCTGTGAAATGAAAGCAATTTTCCTGCCTATCATACCATATAACACACAGAGAACCCAGAATTGATTATTGGTAATTAAATACAGATATTATTATTACCTATTGCTGGAGAAGAAATCATGGCCTGAGCTAAGCAGGATGAACACGCATAAATTTTGTAGGTTATGTTCAAACTTGTTTAATTATAATTTTTTATATGCTTTCATTAATAAATTCATGATGACATTCTAAATAGATCCAATGAACAGTCTCCATATGCAAAATAGCTGGTGGCAGTTGAAATGACATCTGACAACTAGGTATGGTATTTTGGCTACTGTTTATGGAGAAGAATGTATAACCTTTCTGGGGCATGCTACTGCCCTGAATCACTACTGTAATGTTTATTTATTTTTTATTTATTTTATTTATTTATTTGCGGGTTAATGAAAAATTACAAATATGCAATAGTGCCCAAGAAGGCCAGTATGGTATAAACCGACAAGTTTGGCCAAGTGGGCACAAAACAATAATATAAGTAGAATAAACTAATAATAAAGAACAACAATAATTAATTAAACATATATAGGTTAGTAGAAAAACAAAAGATGGAACGACCTAGTGAATTAAAAGGCCAATTAGGCCGACTTATCTCTCAAAATAGTAGTATAATAGCTTGGGGTTAAAGTAAATAAATAATACAGTAAAAACTGAGCATTAGCATAACAATCGATAACAAAGGCACATCTGTCAATGAATTCTTAAAAGACTTAAAAATTCCTAAACATTAACGAAAAAGGATCCTAATAAAGGATCTTCTTATTGGATGGGATGTGTTGGAGACAATAGTTGCGTAGTATTCTCTTAAAATGTGAATAAGGGACAAGGGTGCGGATTTCCAAAGGTAAGGAAGCCCAACATTTTATACTGACATGTGAAACACTACGATTTCGAAAATTAAGCAAGGATACTGGAATGCGTATCTCATTTGCTGAACGGGTATTGTAATTATGACAATCAAGATTACGCCAAATCGTGATAGGGACGATAACTGTAAAATCGAGTTGGATGTTTTATAAATAAACGAGCATAAGGATAAAAAATAAATTTGGTAGATAGTAAGCATACGAAAAGAGGAGAAGGGGTCAGAGACTGAAGAGGATCGAGGAAGTTGCAGAAGGTCTGAAGGAACCATTTCTTTAATTTTAGTATTCTTGTGAGATTAGTAGCTGAAGTGGCTCCCCAGAACAAAACCCCATAACATAAGCCAGAATGAATCCAAGAGTAGTAGAGTAAGAGTAAAATGTTAGTGGGGAGATAATACCCTACTTTTTATTAAGTTTAAATAATAATTTATCGATGTGGGCATCCCAAGTCAGATCGATAAATGTTACAGAACCTTTATAAAAAAAAAAAAAAAGCAGTAAAATTGTATACACTTAATAAATCGAATCAAAATTTGGTATGATTTACCGTAAATCCTCTACTATATTGCGAATAATATTTTGGCCTAAAAAAGCACCTAAATTTATTGGATCATATTAAACAGAAGGATTAATATCAGCCCTGCAACGACTGACTGCGGCCAGAGGAGGTTTTGTCCTGATGAAATTACCGTGTAATATACATAATGTGATATAATTAACATAACATTAATTATATTGCATATACAGTGACCAGTTCATTATACAATAAATTAATCCACTTTTTATTTAAATTTTTCATCGTCAACATCTAATACAAAAAAACTCCTCCCCAAAATCGCTACTTCCAAATAGAGACCATCAATATTGATGGTATCTGCTTCCAAACTGCTTCAGATACTGTCCTGATGAAATTCACAACGAAATTATCGTGTTTTATAGAATAATTATACAGCATACACAGTGTCCAGTTCATTATACAACAAATTAATTCACTTTTTATTTGAATTTCTCATCGCCAACATCTAATACGAAAAAAACTTCTCCCAAAGATCGCTACTTCCAAACTGACTCGAACCAGTGCCTACAAGAAAGCTTATGCAGTCAAGTTATAAAAAATGTTAAAACTGAATAAAGTTTACTTGATTTTTCATTCAGAAATTTGATGTTCTGTTATTATTTTGTCGATGTGTGAGTGGGAAAGCTTTCCTTATCAATGTAGGCTATAAACTTCCAAACAGTCTCAAACTAACGATTGATCACGTTATTAGGCACATTCAGCGGCACTCAGATCTGAGAGAACAGAGTTCAGTGAGCAGCGCCTTACTTCCACCCGAGAAAAATATGTGTTCAACACGCAACAAATCTGTCAGAATCTGAGCTCAGACACTCAGCAAGCTTTTCTTTTTCTGACTGTTCAGAATGAACATGGCGACGCCCACTGCGATGTGAAGCTATCAATGAAGCACGAGAGCCACATCATGGCGATGGAAAACTCAGCCACATCATGCCCAGTGTACTCTTTCCTCCCTGGCCTTATGGAAAACTCTTATTGCGATCAAATATTATGCATGTTCAGTTGCTCATTTGATGTTAATTTTTATTTCATGTACACTAAAATTATAGATCCACCGTTTCTTCTCAATATTCGTAAAGCCGGTAAAGCCATTTCTTTCTGAGATAAAAGAGCATTCGGCAGTAGTCACTCAGATGCTCAGAAAAGCAGTCAGATACCACGTGACAGTTCTCTCAGATCTGAGCCAACAGTTCTTTATACAGTAAATTAATTCACTATTTTTTATTCGAATTTCTCGTCGCCAACAGCTACCGTAATATGAAACTAACTTCTTCCAAAGATCGTTATACTTGCAAACTGCTTCGAACCAAAGCCTACGAGATATAGTAAGCTTATGCAGTGAAGTTATGAAAAATATTAAACTGAATAAACATTACCTGAATTTTTATTAAGAAAATTGATGTTCTGTTGTTTTTGTTTTTTTTGTCGATGTGTGAGTGGGAAAGCTTTCCCTATCAAAATAAGGCTACAAACTTCCAATGATTTTAATGGGGGAAATTTCCCAAAAATAAATTGAATGTTGGTGAATTTAAACTTTATATAATTTTGAAGAAATACAATAAAGTTCAGTTGGATGCATTTTTACATTTCTACATTTATTTGTAATAAAACTTTCGATTACTTTTGGGTAGATAGTGTACATTAATAATACAGCATGTACAGTGTCCAGTTCTTTACACAATAAATTAATTCACTTTTTATTTGAATCATAATATACATTATTGGTAATTACGGTATATACAATGATTTAAATTTCCGGTATGTATTGTCCCCAAAGTATACATATATATGTAGAAATTTATTTATGTAAAAATGCATGTAACTGAACTTTCTTGTCTTTGTTCAAAATTATATGAAGTTTAAGTTCACCAAAATTCAATTTACTTTTGGGACATTTCCCCCATTAAAATCATTTTGGGTTACAAACAGGCACAATATGGTGAGTCTTACCATAAATTTTAAATTTTATAAAGATCCAGATTGTTTAACAACTTAAAAATAAAGAGTTTTTTTTCTGTATGTTTTTGCACATTTTATTTCTCACAAAGAGTCAAAAATCATTTTAAATGGGGATGGCATTATCTTGCATTTTTGTTGGTTTTTTGGGGCCGAAAAAGTGGAATCGCATCATACAAGGGGGCACACAGTATATTAACAAAACAAAAATATTTGATGCTCGGATCGGTGCAGCAAGCTGCCATGTGTCAGACGTGAACTGTGGCGATATGTGGTAACTAATCAAACTTTGTGGTAACTCTTTGTCTTCAAATCTAACTTTGTCCTCATTCTCACCTATGGTCTTGAGTCTTGGGTATTGACTGAAAGAGTGCGATCGCGGGTACAAGCAACCGAAATGAGATTTCTGAGAGGTGTGGCAGATGTTACCCTGTAGTAGACAGAGTGCACAGCAGCACAGTAAGGGAGTCTTTAAGTGTTGAGCCGCTACTTCTCCGCATTGAGAGATCTCAGTTGCGCTGAAATGGATGCCGCAAACTGGTCTTCCTAGACAGTTGTTACTTTCCAAACCAGTGGGTAAGAGACCAAGGGGTCGGCCAGAACCAGGTGGCTAGACTAAGAATTTCTCTGACCAATATTCGTTCTTTCTCTTTCCTTTCCAGACACACAAATTTTTACCAGTCGTCTGAGCGTTTGATAGGGCATGGAAAATCTGGGTTCGAGTCGCTTAAGTATTACCAGTGAGGACATGCGCCTAATGGCAAAAGATCCTCCTTAAGGCTGCTGCCTTCGCAACCCTAAAGGATAAGTGGGTTTGAAAAGTAAATAATAATAATAATAATAATAATAATAATAATAATGTTCCTAAATAAGATATGCATTGGGCCTTCTTGCTTAACCTTCTATCTTTCACTTCTGTTTGGTTATTTGGTAAACGGGCACTTCAATTACAAGATCATTTGCACCCTATACTCAAGATTTTTTTCATATAGTCTGTCTATACACTGAAATTTACAGACAAATAACTACAGTCAATTCTCGTTAATACGAAACTGGTTAATATGTAATTCCGGTTAATAAGAAGAAATTTTGTGGCCCGTCCCCGAGAAAGCAATTACTATGTAAAATTTTCTGCTTTATATGAACATATTTTTATTAAAATACGGTTTATACGTAGGAAAATTTCATAATTTTATTGAAAAATAGTCCTTTTAGGAACAATTTTAATGATAAAATTTCAGATTTCGAAGTGCAAAGTTAATAAAAATAATTTTCAAAGTCATTTCATATGTGATTGCTTCTGAATTACAGTATTCGAATAAATGAATACTCTATTTTTTTAATTAGTCGATACTTTTTATTCGATAATTTTTAGTCGATTATTCGATAAAAAAAATATCGGTTATTTAGTCGAATTTTTTAAACTAACGAATCACGTGCTTTCAAACTAACGGGAAATCTGATTCGCGAAATCTGAATCACGTGCTTTCAAATTAACGGGAAATCTGATTGGTTCAGCTATTCAGATCTGAAATCCTATCACATGGCGCTCAAATCTTTATTTAAACCAGTGCAATATCGGCATTGTTTCAAAATCAATTTTCTCATCGCTACAACGCAGTTATCTAATTTTATTACAGTCAGGAATTTTATTCAATGTCAGCTTCAAGCAAAAGGAAACGAAAGGATCTTTCATTAGATCTTAAGTTACAAATTCTGAATGCAGCGGAAAAACCAAAAGCTATAAAAGGGCAGCTTGCTAAAGACTTTGACATTCCACCGTCAACATTATCAACGATACTTAAAAACTCGGAAAAGATAAGACAACAGGCTGAATCGAGTGGAACTCTGAGAAGAAAACGAATGCGAAAAGCAAAAGAATATTCCCATTAGCGGCGATATTCTAAAAGAAAAAGCTAACCAGTTTGCAAACCAGCTGAACATTGAAAATTTCGCGTGTTCTAGTGGTTGGCTTACCCGCTTCAAGGAAAGGCACGGACTCGTCTACCATTCACTTGCTGGAGAAGCAAATGCTGTTAATTTAGTTGTTGTAAATGATTGGAAGGAAAAAGTTCTCCCAAAACTGCTTGAAAAGTATACGCCTAACAATATTTACAACGCTGACGAAACCGCCCTATTTTATAATCTTCTGCCCGAGAAATCTTATCATTTAAAAGGTGAAAAGTGTCATGGAGGTATGCATGCGTCATTTAAACTTTATTGTATTTTTTCCCGATAATTTTTGTACATGTATCTAATGTTTTTTTACAGTATCTTTCATAGGGAAAAGTAGCAAAGAACGGTTGTCAGTATTGTTTTAGCGCGAAAACAAACTGTTATTACAGATTTTTTAGGAGAGATGAATAAAAATTATTTCTAACTTAAAGTACTCTATTTCCATGCTTATTTCATAACACTTTTAGTATTGTTGGTTTATACGAATAATACGAAAAAATTTCTTGGTCCCCACAATTTCGTATTAACGAGAACTGACTGTAGTTACACAGTGCAAGGGTTAAGAAAAACAAGACACTTTTTATAAGCAGATGATTCCTTTCCATATGCCATTATCAAGAGAATCAAGAAAATACTTGGGCTGAAAAAAAGTCTCCCCCCCCCTCTTAAATAATAACAAAAATTAAGACTAAATAGAAGCGTCATATTCATTAGTATAATTATATAATCTTTTAATTAGTTTACATTTCTCTGAAACATTTCACATTTTCAAAATTCTGGTCATTAGTTTCAAGTTAGTGATTCAGGATTTGACTTACTCTATACAACTGACCTGCTTTTAAAGCACAGAAATGTGTTCTGGAATGGATTCATGCTTTAGTCACAATCTCCAACAACTCATAATGGATACCATGGTATTGTGTAGGCAGCATTCAAAAATACTTTATTTACTTGTCTCACTGGAAAGTAAAACGAGCAGAATTTCACATCAATTATAGAAAACAGTGGCTAAAAATTATATCGAGATTAGGACAAGATGGTGTCCAGCTGACATAATTTGTCCCAATATCTAAACTTCCAGAAATCAAAACTTAAAAAAATGATAATGCATTCAAGAGTAAATATTTTCATACAAAATGTGCCATGCATATTGTGATTTATTCATCCCCAACTCAAAATTATCCAGATGGCTACACTAGAGGTGACTATCCCCTGAAGCACTTTCCAAAATACTTCTAATGAATTGTCTGAAGTCGCAAATCAAACCTTTTTCTAATGAAGTGACAGCAAATACAAAACTATTTTTTGAGGAATTTATAACAAGATTTTAGTCAAATTGAGCAATTTCCACAGTAATAGTCGCCACTATCTTAGATCCTATAGTTTTGGATGTTAATCTTGCTATAAAAGAACAAGCACTGCTGAAGTATTGATCATGCGCATTGCCTTATCACTGCCTTACTTGATCCTTCGTAGCAAGGTTAATCTGTCCCGATCTATAGATATAAGAACGAAGTTTTAAGAATCTATTGCTTTTACAAAAACAATGGCGAAATTTCGAACAGCACTGAAAAGCAGCAATTTATCTTCCAGCTCCAGTGAATCTGAAGAAGATATAAGCAGTTGTACAGATTATGACTTCTGGGCCCACCACAGTCAACCGGCACATGGTCATAAAAGATCTAAAAACTCTCAGGTGCGTTAAAGCAATGAACTGATCAAGTACATATCCAATGAGCTCTCAGAGAACTAACCTCCTTGAGCAGTGGGAATAGCTATTTTATCTTTTGTTTATAAGCAAGCTTGTATGAATCTTATTCATATGGCTGTATCAGTCTCATGACAACTTCTGTTCTCCAAAGCAGATGTGACAATTCCTCCATTGAGAAATCAACTTTCCCCAAAACACCTGGATAAAGTCATCTTTCTGATGAAAATTGGTTTGAAGTCATCAACCTTATTTAAATGTTGTCAATACTTCTGTTATACTATATGCCGGAAACAGTGGAGATTAGGACACAAGATAGAGACAAGCGATAATGTGTTGTATGTTTTACGCGGAGAAGATTAGTGCAACATGCTAATTTTTAATTGATGATTACCTCTAGATAGATAAGCCTCGTAAAATTGATTCTATAGACACAACTTTTTTTATTTCGTACCACTAGGTAGCAATCAGTATTTTCCTATCGTGCATTATCTTTTAATCATTGTAGTTTCACAGCCGTGGACAAAGTGCTTCTTGATGTTCCGAGGTGTTTAGTTGTGAATATTTTGATACCTTACATTTGCAGATTCTCCTTTCAATTTTTATTATTCGGTGTTTGTTATCCATTTTTTTAATGGCTTTATTATTTGTTAGTAAATTGGTATCTGTAAAGAGAACTACATTCTGCAATGTCCAGTGAAAGAGATGCACAACTGAGAATTATTATATCAAAAACCAGTTTGCAGTGTGCTGAATGAATGTACCATCATGAAAAAGGACAATTTGTAACCACATCCATGTAAATTTCAAAACTTTTTAAATTATAAATAAAAGCTACGATATGAATAAAAATACTAACAATTTAATTGCTATATTATTTCTATATTTTTTTACTCAAAGAAATGCTTTTCCCAAACAACGCACATGTGAAAATCATGAAGGCCACTATAGTGTAGGCTTTTGAACAAAAGTTTTTGAAATGTGCCTATCTTTTCTAACTTTAAAACAAAACTTCCTTGTTGTATACAAAATCAACAATGCCAAGCATGAACGTATCATGTGATTTAGTCAGTTGCAGTCGGGTTTTTTAGACCGTTACTTATCATGGTGAAATTTTGTTAAATCGCATTACGCAGTAAAATTTAACCGTAATATATTTCCATATGTAAATTTGTTATTTCGTAAATATCGAACATATCTATATTTCAAAGAATAATTTGAAAATGGTCAATGGAGGATTTTTTCACGCCAATACCTCCGATATTAATAAATAGCGAAAAATAGCAAAGAAAATTCCATGGCCAGGATTCGAACCCAGGGGGTGGAATTGTCTTTGCTATTTTTCGCTATTTATTAATATCTATATTTGTTACGATAATATTAGGATATCGATATTTTAATCCGACATCAACATTTAATGAAATATCGGGACATCAAAAAGTTTTTACCAAACTTTTACTATATGCTCGACAATAAATGGATAACCAAAGCCTACATGGATTAAGAGAAGCCTGGTCTATTCACTGCTCTTCTATTCAAAAAAGTGTCCCCTTTTTTTCCCTTGAACGTTTCTTAATTGGATCACGAGGGGCGCTACTAACTTTCTGTATAAATCCATAAGCTGCCTATAGTACCGTAAATAGTGTATTAAGCGCCCGGGCGCTTATTTGCAAAAATTCAGCGGACCCCCAGGCACTTATTGCAGCCGGGCCGGTATTACAGGTCCGGTGCTTATAAAATTCTGCACAACTGTGATGGATACTATTATGCAAAATTCTCGCCCTTTTCCTTCATCTTTTCTGAAGTATCCTGCTGTGTTTTCCATTCCCGTTAGGATCAAGGCTAAACTGTTTGGCTAGTTTACTGTTGCGAGATTGAAATTGATGCTATAACTGTAAAGTTTTCATTTTTCATCAGCTATGTTGCTTGACTGAATCCAAAATTAAAAGCAAGAAATTAGAAGACAATCATGCTGGTACCTAATTTCCGGTTTAGCAGTGGCATTTGGGAGAGCAAACATTCCCGTGAGAAAGCAGCAAGAGAAGAAAAATCCAAAAAATGAACAAAAGTAAGCGCCCGGTTGGTTATTGAAGGTCCGGCGCTTATTTGCAAAACTTCAGCGGACCCCCAGGCGCTTAATGTAGGCGGGCCTGTATTTCAGGTACGGCGCTAAACACAATATTTACGGTATTACGGTATAATTAAAATGTTTTGATTAGCTAAATAAAAATATTTTTAAAAGATTTTTTGAAAGAAAAACTTATTTAATTTAGAATAATTTAATCTAAAATAAATTGATATAAACAATTTTTTCAGTTGTTTATTTTAAAATAATTTGAAAACGTGAAAAGGCTTTTACAATCTTAGGGTTATTTTTCAATGATTAAAGAAATTAATGATTTATGAATAAATCAATTAATCTCAATCATTTTTCAATCTTTAAATGTATTTTTTTCAAATTTGAAGTTGTCTTTTTCTTTTCCTTTCTATTTCATTCTCATGTGATTGTATGAAAACATTAAAGAAAATAACACATAAAATATACCAACAGCAATTATAAAGCAATCAAAAATTATTTTAAATTGCAAAGAATTACAATTGCCTAGACCCTAAAGCTTATGTAATTGCCATGTCACATTAGGCCAGTTGGATGAAATTCTTTGTTATTTTTAAGTGTTTATTTTATAATTTTTGATTACTTTTTAAGTGTTGTTGCTGTGTTTTACGTGTTATTATTTTTAATATTTTCATATTATCAGATGATTAATTTTATCCATATGCTTATTTATTTATTATTCACTATATAATCTGCTTTTCAGTTTAAAAATGAGGAAATTACATTAAGTGTTAATATAATAATGATTTAATATTGTGATAAATATTAGTATTTAAAATAAATTGTCATAAAAATGCATTTTCAAGTATTATTTATATACATTTTTTATTTTAAGCCAATTAAGAAAAAGGATTTATTTTCAAAATTTTTCGTGATAAAGATTTGCTGTTAAGTTTTGTTCTTCGGGTTTCTCGTAAATATCCATCATTTACAGTGCTTGTGTAGTTAGCGAGGTATGGCCATATGAACTTTGTTAAGATTAAGTAACAAATAATTTGTGTATGCGATTCATTATCACATGAGAATAGTGGATTCAAGTTCATGTAGGGAAGTATAATCTTAAAAACAAAGTGAGATAAGAGTTCTTTTACTACCATTTGTAAATCATGAAGGAACGTGATAAATTTAGGTTATTTAAAAATTTGCCTTTTTAATGAAAATTTTTGCAAAAGACAAAAATTAACTGAAATTTTTCAACTGTTTCAAAGCATTCTCCACATTATTCATTGATGAAAAAATAGGAAAGAAAATTCCACGGCCTGGGATCGAACTATTTTTCATCAATAATTTAAACATCTGAGGTATGGCATGTATAAAATCCTCATAGAACATCCAATTATTATTCTTTAATGATTATTACGCCAGTAGGAAAGATAGTCCCAGCCTGCGAACTGGGTACTGCTCCAGCCAGTCCTAAGGGCATGTAGATAGCGTAATGCTTCCATGTCCGCAGTGGCGCAATTGGCTGACGCATCTGCACGTTGAGCAGAAGGTTCCTGGTTCAATCCCAGGCCGTGGAATTTTCTTTCCTATTTTTCATCAATAATTTAAACATCTGAGGTATGGCGTGTATAAAATCCTCATAGAACATCCAATTATTATTCTCCACATGTTCGTTAAGAATATTACAGAATGTTGATAACGCCACCTGTCGACAAAATGAACTTTGTTTTGGAGCCATGTTTCACACGCCAATAGACCAGGCTTCTCTTAATCCTTGTAGGCTATGGGCCTGCCTACGAGATAGTAAAAGGCCTGTGCATTCGGTATAAAAGTAGGGAAACTCGAGTTGTAAGATTCCGCCGGCAGATGTCTCGATTTCATGACATAATCTTAATATTGTTCCTATTACGAAAGTGTGCGAAA
>JAHWFO010004192.1:52553-75140 GCA_023313115.1 Rhysida immarginata
GGAGGGGAGCAATATAACTTGATATATTGCCCCCCCCCCCCTTTCATCTGTTCTTGATATAATAAATAACTATGTATATAATAATGTTTATGAAAAATAAAAATAAAAGTTTCAAAATTTCTCAGTTTTAAAGGCGTGTGTTTTATATTTTTAACAATATTGTATTTTTCTGTCATTTTTTTTGCATAATTAAATAGTAAAGGCTTTAATAATTTAGTAAAATGATATTATTTATATTACTATGATTAGTAGCTTCACAAATTATATATGAGTTTTTAAAATTGCGAGTGTTTTTCTTTCAGAAATGAAATATGGAATCGCTTCATTTACAAATTCAGTAACCGCTTCCACTATAATAGCTATAATAACAAAGTTTTTGTTAGGATATCTTAATCGTCCACTGTCTTGAAATGTTATGAGTTATGTAAAGAGCGATGGGGATTTTATATACAGCTTTTTTTCGATGAAGAAAATGTAATTTTCAGTCATTAAAATAATTTTTCATATCAATAAAATATAGTTTCGTTAAAAAAAAAAAAAATTAGTTTCATATTGAAAAATACACATTTATAAAAAGTAGTTTCACAAAATAAAAATGTAAATTCGTTTCAATAAAACCAGAGACTTTTATTAAGTGTAATATTTTTAATTAAATCTACAGTAATCTAAACTGATTTTCTTACTTAGCAGATTCTTATTGAAAAATTACAGTAACAGTAAAAAAAATTCAAATTATTCATATATTGAATTATAATGAAGCTATATATAATTTTATTTCTAAAATGAATAAAAGTATTACAAATAAGATACAGTAAGAATAATATAACAGTGTATAATTGAGCACTCACTTTTTTCTTACTATATGACAATGATTTGCATTTTCATAAGAATCTGCTGAATAAGATCATCAATTTAGGTTACATTTTCTTGAAATAAAATTCCGTTTTATTGAAACGAATTTACATTTTGATGACGTGAAGCTACGTTTTATTCATGTGAAAAATTATTTTATTGATATGAACTATTATTTTATTGATGTTATGTTTATTTTTTCAATATGAAACTATGTTTTTTTAAACGAAACTATATGTTATTGATATGAAAAATTATTTTAATGATCAAAAATTACATTTTATTCATCGAAAAAAAGCTGTAAATCGATGAAACATGATTAAAACTAGAAAAAAACTACACGCAGTAATGCAGACAATTCATTAACCACGTCATGAAGTAGTGCGCCAAGCGGTAAAAACGCAAAACAGCATGTTTCCCGATTCTGGCAAATGCACAGGCCTTTTACTATCTCGTAGGCCGTGCTATGTGATAACCATCTCTATTTTGCGACAATAGATGGCGGCATGGCGCAACGCTCTAAAACAAGTCCCTTCATTAAATTTGAAAGTAATTCAAAATATATTTTAAGACATAAAAATAACCTGCTTGCACATATTCATTAAAAAGATTTCTTTTCTCTTTTAAGGAATTTTTAAAATTGTTATTTATTAATTATTATTATTACTATTATTATTATCACGGTCTTTCAATCTAACTAAGAAAGACCGTGTTATTATTAAAACCAAAAACTAAATATAAAGTCTCCAACTCACGGCAAGAGAGAATATTCTTATTTCAGGTTTCTGTCCAATGAAAATGTGCATCATTTTCACTTTACACATCTATGTAACTCAACCAGGTCGTGTGCACAAATTATAAAAGTAATAAGCGATCTGTGTACGTGTGTGAGTCAATCGCATCGCGACTGCTGGAGTTTTCTTGGCTGGCTGGCTGGCTGGCTGGCAAATTCAATTTTTATTAGCGTATTCATAATGAATTGCTAAGTATAAACACAAACTCATTCTACTTCTTCCATGGCTGTGGTTTCGAAACGGCGTGCCGACGCCAAAAACGATGAACGTTCTCAGCCCCATCTCTCACCTTTTAATTGTATGTAATGCTTGATCAAGCCAGTCATATCATCTCTGAATTGCTGTTAAAAACACTCTAACATTACATAAATTACCACAGCTTTTATATTAAGACAAATTACCTGCGTAATCTTCAATGGCTGACTACAGACGCTCGCTTTGTTCGCGCAACTTCCTCCTATCGGTTAATCCACGAACTCAAAAACTTTTGACCAATGAGAAGTGACGATGACCGAAACAAAGAACAGGGAGACGAAGGTCGTTGAGTAAAGAAACTTCTACTAGTGACCCACTAATCGAGGTAAATGAAAAGAAAAAATACAGACCGCTTTCAAGTAGCATCACCTTGAAATTGAGATAGAAATGTGGGTGATGGGTGTTGTTTCAAAACGGCAAAATTATCACGATATAATTTCAGAAAAAAAAGTTCTCCCGTGTCCAAACAAATTTCTGTTTATTTTAATGTATTTCATTTAGCTCTTAAGTTGTTAACAGGAGTTTCGAAAGAATA
This sequence comes from Rhysida immarginata, assembly GCA_023313115.1. Classification (NCBI taxonomy): domain Eukaryota; kingdom Metazoa; phylum Arthropoda; class Chilopoda; order Scolopendromorpha; family Scolopendridae; genus Rhysida; species Rhysida immarginata. The sequence goes on from JAHWFO010004192.1 coordinate 54,990, forward strand.
ATAACTTTATCTCTTTCGAAAATATACATTATAATATATACATTTTTTTTTTATAGCGATAGTGGGGTAGCTAGCTTTTTAGCGCCCGCGTTCATTTTTTCATTTTTAGCTTTTTAGTGCCCCTAATTCGTTGCGCCCGTGTACTTTGCACAATTTGGCCGCCCTTAGCTACGCCTAGCGACAGGTAGAAAAGCAACGCTTAGAACTGAAGCAGAGATGGATGAAGGGGGGATTGAAGTCTGTCAATTAATCATAAAACATCATAAAAATGCTCATTCTACAGGGTGAGCATTTGAAAGTGGGCTGGCGCGAAATACTGCGCAGTAAGTTTTCAAATGACTTGTCATTCATGTGATATTGCACAGTTGAGAGAGTGGCATGGTAGTCGTTTGTGCGAAGTGGCGAAAACGGTGTTATCTCTGCAGCAGCGCATTTTTGTGGTAGAGCACTGTGCACGGCATGGGTCATGGAAACAGTGTGCAGATGATTTTAAAATTAAGTTTCAAGTTGGTGTTGTGCTTGCAAAACTTCCTGCTACGAGTGCAATGCAAAACTTAATTGCGAAATGGCATGCAACGGAATAGGTACTGAATGCAAAGAAAGTGCGCAAAAGGACCGTTCATATGACAGCAACTGTTGCTGAAGAACACATGCTACGCAGTCCCAAAACGCCATCACCACAGCAGCTGTCTCAGAAACTGGGTTTGTCTCATTCAAGTGCAATGAAGATCATGACACAGGATTTACACTTACACCCTTCAAAATGACCACTGTGCATCAGTTGCATGATGTGGACAAGCTGGCCAGGGTTCAGTTTTGTGAATGGTTCCTGAGCACCATTGCTCCGGAGGTGCTGGAGGATGATCATGTGTTCATCTCAGATGAAGCGTGGTTCCATCTGTCTGGTTAGGTCAACTCACAGAATATGCGCCACTGGTCTTCCGTCAATCCGCATGTGTTCATGGAGTCTCCACTGCATCCACAAAAATTGGAGTGTGGTGTGCTGGCTCCGCCTGCCGCATCATCCCTGTGTTCTTCAATGAAACTGTGAATAGTGACAGTTATGTGTACAACATCTTCAACGTGTTTGCTGCACAACTTACTATTGACGAGCGTGTCAATACTTACTTTCAGCAAGATGGTGCAACAGCCCATTCTGCACACACAACACTTGCCGGTATTCAGGAAGTGTTCCCACCCGAACATGTGATCAGTCGAGGAACAGAACAGCCCTGGCCATCACGGTCGCCAGACCTATAGATCTGCGACTTCTTCTTCTGGGGTGCACTGAAAGGTGTTGTCTACCAGAACAATCCGCGCACAGTCGCCGATCTTCAACAAAAAGTCCAGGCAGCCATTCAGGCCATTCCAGCGGAAACCCTTGCTCGTGCCTTCCGGAACATGTGGACACGCCTTCACACGTGCCTCCATGTCAATGGAGGACACTTCCAGCACCTATTCTGGGTTATTTACACTGATCTTTGATCATTGTTATCTCTTTTCATGCTCATTTTTACACGTTGCTCAGCGGGCCACTTTTAAAAAACTCACCCTGTACTATAACCAACACCTTCAAACACAAGCATGTCCAGAAATAACGGAAGTGATTGTGTTTCCGGCAGGTGTCTCCACGTGTTGCGTTTTCTCTCAAACAATGATGGAAGAAGAATTAAAACGACTACAGAAAGAAGGAGTTATAGAACCAGCAGTAGGACCTACAACATGGTGTTCTCCAGCAATCCTGGTTCCAAAGAAACAGACTAAGAAAATTCGATTATGCATTGATATGCGCATTCCAAATGAAGCAATATAGAGGGAAAGATACCAGTCACCAATGCTTGAAGAAGTACTAGAGGATATTGACGGTGCAACGGTAATCACTGAACTAGATATAACTGAAGGATATCACCAAATGGAACTGTACGAAGATTCTAGAGAGATTACAATATTTTCAACCCATAAAGGAAATTTTCGTTACAAGAGATTAATTTTCGGAATTACCAGTGCCCCAGAGATTTTCCAAAGAGTTATTTCGGGAATGTTGTCAGATATTGAAGGTTGGTTGGTTGGTTGGTTGAGATTTTAGGGCGTCGGCTGCTATGGCCATTTTGCGCCCGACAAAAAGTTAAAAAACCCGCAGTTTATGGGCCACGTTGTGGTTTGGAAAGAAGAATCTAGTATGCCCCTTGTTAAAGAGAACTGCAGAGCTATTGTACTCAAATCTCAAGCTGGGGAAGTGAAAATCATTTCACCTTTTCTCCAGAAAAATCCATTGTTATGTGCTTCGCGCCTAATAATTCATTCACTCCTCCTATGATCATAACAATATGGCCTTTAGGCGAATACACAAATTTTTGGGGATCACAATAGATCAGAAGCTCACCTGCGACCTCTTGTTAAATATATAGAACAAAAGTTAGATGCCGTAGCAAATGGGGTCCACCCTGGAAGAATCATACATTGATAAACAACATGATCATAAAAGCATTAATCGATTTTTACACGCCGTTTCTGTGTCCAACAACATCAGCAAGATCACTGCTTGTGAAAGAAAGAACAATCTTAAGAATTGGTCTAGGAGCAACTCCAACATCCCCCATTCGAAAATTATACGCCGATAGCAACCTTCCCCCTCCTTACATTAGATGAAAGATGAAAATTGAGTAAAATATCTAACCTGTTTGTTGAATGTGAATTAATATATTCTTCAACAATGAGAGTAGTTTAAAACTTTCTTTAACTCTATTCGAATTAAGTCACAATTGTTCGCTATGGATTCAAGTCATCTTAATTATTGACATAAACTTAACTATGTTCTATGAAATAGTTGTGATTTAAAAAAAAAATTTAATTAGTTTAAAACTTGAGAGTATTTTAATCTTAATGAATAGTAATTTACGCAATGTACACAAAGGATCAAATATTTGACAATGGTTAAAAATGATGAGAATTGAAGAACGCCCTGAAAATTATTCTTCAAATATTTGAAAAAAAAAATTTAATACGTCTATCAAATTTAAAAAACACAAGGATCGAAGTTGCATTCGAGGTTTGTTTTTCATCGTAAAATCCGAATAACGGAAGCGTTTATTTCAGAGACCGTTAAAGAAATGGTAAAGCGTTTGGTTTATTTACTTCTTGGCAGGGGGAAAGATTGAAATGGTAAAAATCATTTAGTCGCTTCAGAAAGTAACTCATTATTTTTAATTTAAATGCGAATTTTGTAATGGAAATTTAATACTTTTAAAGTCGTTTCTGTAAAACCGAAAAATATTTGCATACAGCGCATGTCAACTACACTGCCCGTGCAGGATAAATACCCGTAATCGTCATGCATTCGACCATTCATCATAGTAGCTTCCACTCGTTCTCCAGCACGAATAGACTACGGACTTTTGGTTGGTTGGTTGGTTGATTGAAATTTTAGGGCGTCGGCTGCTATGGCCATTTTGCGCCCGACAAAAAGATTAAATCCACAGTTTATGTTTGGCTTACTCAGCTAAAAAACTTGATAAAAAAAAAAATGAAACACAAACACAAGAGGCAACATAACGACATACAACACAATTTATATAACACATACAACACAAAGTAAAACAAATAATTATATACAATCTGATAAAATAACTCCAATACTAAGCAAAAATCTAAAATATCACAGCTCAATATGGATCAAAAATAAAAACTACCAGAATTAATAACAATAGTATTACATATTTAAAATCCCATGAAGCTATGTTACTATTTAAAAACTGTTTTGTCCAATAAGATACGGTTATTTATAAAAACTGTTTAAATTAAATGATCACTGTCGATTATGTCGAAGTACTTCTGCCATTTCGCTATCCGGTACATCGACTTCGAACTCAGATGATGAACTCATTTCTGAGTCCGCAAAAGGATCCTCTTCACTTGGGATACCCAATCGCCGCTTTCTTTGTTCTTCTGGACTTTTGCAATCGCTTTGACGTTTCCTTTCATTTTTATCGTTCTCCTTGTGTATTCTATAACTCTTTTGAACTTCCTTAGGCTTTTCCTTTATTTTGTCTTTTTTTTCCACTTTCTTTTTACTAATTTCTGTATCACTTTTTTTGGGCTGTAATTTCGGAAGGTTATTATGTTCCTTCAATGGTGAAATAACTGTCATAGTTCCCACCGATTTTGTCTATCTCGTTTGTTTTACCATTCCTGCATAGGATCGCGAAGATCCTTCTCTACGAGTGTTATATGTCCGTTTTGCCTCCAAATATGAACACTTATTATTAATACGGATTGTCTGTATTTCCTTTTCAGCTTTCCAAATTGGACAATCCCGAGAGATAGCTGAATGTTCACCCTTACAGTTACTACACCAGGGTGTAGAATCGCAGGTATCCCTCTCGTGCCCTTGTTTTCCACATCTGCCACAAAGTGCAGGAAATCTGCAGTTCATTTTCGTATGTCCGAATTTCAAACATTGGAAGCAACGTAGGGGATACGGCGCGTACGGTCTAACACGTGCTTTTAAATATCCCAGACTTATCGTATCGGGCAGAATATTTCCTTCAAACGTTACAAGGAAAGAACTAGTAAGTTGGACCTCCACTTCCTTCTAGAAGTGAAACGTCTAATGCCTCTAACCCCCTGGTCTTTTAATTCTTTTAAAAGAGTTTCGTCATTCATAGAACTTAGATCTTTGCTCGTAAAGACCCCCTTACAGAAATTCAAGGATGGATGGGGGTAAGCCCTAGCCTTTATCTTACCTAGGTGGTCACATTCCAACAAAAGTTGGGCCTGTCTGGAGGTAAAAACTTCCACTACAAGGCTATTTTGAAAATAGCGCCGTACAGACTTTACCTTCCCTAGAAGTCGTTTTATAGCCCTATCCACCACAAAAGGCGAGAGAGATGAGAAAGCAGTCCCATCTACCAATTCAAGAATGATGAATTTAGGATCTTCGCATTTCATCGCCTGTTTCTCTACTTTTTCCACATCATTAGGCAGCTTTTTTCCTTTACCATTTTCCATAAATTACAAAAAAAACTTCAGCCCTCTGACTCCCCACCCACCACCGAGCCCAACAAGGGGATGCACATTGGCACCAGGGATATCAGAGGACTATAGGTAGCACCTAACCCTAAAGCCGACTCCAAGGAGCCGACCAGCCGATTGACCTGAACGGACTAGTTTCAGGATCCCTTCTTTCGGAGAAGCAGAGGCCAAAGTGGTGTGTTGTTCCGGAATAGCCTTCCCTCAACCACCAGGATCCCCCTTTCCCCCGAATTCGAGTCGCCGCGCACGGCAAACACGCGGGTGGACGTACTGGTCACACAGGAAGCTATGAAGCTTCCGTTGTGAGCACCGGTCCCCTGGGCGGGTCCACAACCGACCGGACACATTTAGTCTGACCCCTTTGCTAAGGCCTGTCTGGTGTGGGTGTCCCTATCCAGCATAGCCCTTAGCATCATTGAGGCGCTCAAGCCCCTCCACCACGTCAAGGTAGTGCCCACGGAGGGGAGATATTGAAGGAGTAAGAAATATTTCAGACAATATCCTAATATATGGAAGGACTGAAAAGGAACATAACGAAAGATTAGATAAGGCCCTTACAGCACTGAAGACACATGGTATTAAACTGAATAAGAAGAAATGTCAATTTGGTATGGATAAATTAACATTTATGGGTCACACAATTTCAAGAAAAGGAATCATGGCAGCAGATGAGAAAGTGAAAGCTATCAAGGAAACGAAAGATCTGAAAACTCAAGCCGAAGTGCGAAGCTTTTTGGGTCTTGTAAATTTCTGTGGTAGATACATTCCGCACCTAGCAACATTGACAGCACCACTCAGAGAACTTACAAAGAAGGAAAACCTTTGGAAATGGGAGAAGAAAGAAGAAGCAGCATTTAAGAAGATAAAAGAAGAGCTAATGAGCCAAAGGGTCTTGGCGTTTTTTGATCACAACGCATCAACTCGACTAGTTGTTGACGCAAGTCCTATAGGTCTAGGAGGAGTATTACTACAAGCAAAGAAGGAAGGAGAATTCAGACCAATACTCTATATAAGTCGAGGACTAACAGAAACAGAGCGACGATACTCCCAAACAGAAAAAGAAGCATTAGCAGTCGTTTGGGCAATTGAACGATGTAAACAATACCTAAGCGGAATTCAATTTGAATTGGAAGCAGATCATAAAGCACTTGAAATCATATATGGACCAAGATCAAGCCATCAGCAAGAATCGAGAGATCGGTTTTACGATTGATGCCTTACAAATTCAAGATAGTCTACAGACCTGGAAAGAAAAATATTGCTGATTATTTATTTCGATCGCAGAAAGACATATGTATAACAAGTAAACCGAGTTTAGCAGAAGAACATATCCGCGCAGTTACACACTTATCAGCATCGAAGGCTATAAAATTGGAAGAAATACAGAAACATAGCATAGAAGACAGTCAAATTCAAAGAGTGATCGAAAGTTTAAGAAGTGATGATTGGAACAGAGCAGATGAAGATTACAAGAAAATCAAACACGAATTATCCGGTGTAGACGAATTATTGTTGAAAGGAAGGCGTATAGTTATACCAGCAACGCTTCGGAAAAGAATTTTAATATGTGCATACGAAACACACCAAGGAGATGTACAAACAAAACAGATGTTAAGAGATAAAGTTTATTGGCCAGGACTTGATAAAGAAGTTGAAGATCTCATCAAAACATGTCCTGAATGTCAAATCGTAACAGAAAATATAGCAAAAGTTGAAATCAAAGCGTCATATTTACCAGAAAAAGCATGGGAATCATTAGCATTAGACATATGTGGACCATTACCGAGTGGAGAAAACATTGTAGTCTTAATAGATTACTACTCCAGATGGCCTGAAGTTTTAGTCACAAAAACAATTACCGCACAGAAAATAACATCTTGGCTGAGAGAAGTATTTTCGAGATGGAGAAATCCAGAAGAAATAAGGACAGATAACGGACCACAGTTTATTGCACAAGAATTTCGAGACTTTCTTGAGGAAATAGGAACAAAACATAATCTGACAATACCAGACTGGCCTCAGGCAAACGGTTTAGTAGAATGGCTGAACAGAACATTCATGAAGGTAGTGAAAATTAGACATCAAACAGGTCAAGAATTACGACGGACACTGATTGATTTTCTACAATCGTACAGGTCAACACCTCATGCAGTTACAGGAATATCACCAGCAGAGTTAATACAAGGAAGGAAAATACGTACAAAAATTCCAATCTTCGATAGAGAATTGGAAAAGAACAAGAAAAAGAAAGATATCAAGAACAAGCATGACAAAAGAAAAAGGAAAATGGAAACTGATGTAAATAGAAAGAGAAAAACATTAACAGAATACTAACATGGACAAATGGTATTGGTGAAAAGATTTGGATTAACCAATAAGACATCAATGCCATATTTTGAAAAGCCATGTCAAGTGATTAATCAATATGGACCAGCGGTTTGGCTTAAAACACCAAATAATAAGATAGTAAAGCGACACGTCCAACATATCAAGCCATTCCACAAAATGGATGACCTTGAGAATACTGAATCAGATGATGATATGGAGATTGAAGTGGAAAATGGACAAAATGCAACTTTGGAAGATGGAGATGGAAAAGAAGTCCCACAACTTAGAAGATCAACAAGAGAACGAAGAAGTTCAAAGAAATTTAAAGACTTTATTAGATATTAATTCATTTTGTTCTGATTGTTCAAAAAAAAATTTTAATAAGAAGGTAAAGGAATGTGATGTAGTCTGGTGACGAAATGAAGTACTAATAAAAGGATCGGTTAGAGGCTAAAAATATGGCTGCCTAACAGATCGAGGAGCAGAGTAAAAACCCGACGGTTAATTTATATACATGGACTGAGCATCACGCCTCTCAACATGAAGCCAGCGAGCGCTATCTTGGCCAGTGAAAAAACGCGCGAGTTGCTAGATGCCATATGATGACTGCTACGCAGAATCAGCTACCTAATGTCAAAAACACTGCAGTTTCTTTATCGGTTCTCACTAATTTGCAAATCCAAAAATTATTTCCATCTCTCACGGACCATTATTTAGATAATGAATTGGAAAACAATCACGTTATAAGACTCGATAAGGTATCTTCAGTGTTACTTGAGAATACGTTTGTTCCACCTAGGTAAAATGAAAACAATCTCAATGACAGGCCAGACAATCAGAAAACAGTATATAATAGATTGGGAATTTTCAAAAATCATTAATTTTTCCTCCTTTAATTTTAAATATGATTGCCAAAATTTGCATTTTTGTTTTATATTTGTATTAGCATTCCAACTAGAATAATGCAAACACAAAACAAAAAAAATACATTGTTATTGGTTTGTAAAATTAGAAGTAAAAAGTCAATCAATTTTTTATTAAAATGATAACATCCCCTGAGTGGATGCCCCCTTATCGTGGGTCAGGGGTTTGGGTGCTTCAGGGATTCTGTGAGCTATACTGGTTGTAGTACTGCTACTTCAGGGTCACCCTTACCAGAAAGGTCACGGTTGAGAAGTGAGACGAGGAGTATCCAAACAAACATATATCTCATGATGTCGACGACTGAGAGAATTCATACTGCATCGGGTGTGGCGCAGGTTAAAGTCACCCGCGTTCGGGAGTTAGGCAGAGGCTCCCGTTCGAAAAATAGTCGACAGTCTCCCGGCTGTTATCTCAGAGCAATGCCTCCGAGAAGCCCCACCAGTGCACTCGCTATGCGCTTGGGGAAACGGTCGGGGGCAGCGCATGCCTTTACCCAGGAGGAGAAACTGGTAAAGCGACAACGGGATCGGGTGCTGTCAATCGGCACTTGGAACGTATTCTCCATGACAAGAAAGGAATCAGAGTTAGTGGAGGAAGCCAAACGGTATCGACTGGATATCATAGGTATTACCTCTACGAAACGTCCGGGTTCTGGAACTGTGGACTTAGTAGGAGGGTGGAAGCTTTTCAACTCTGGTGTCGACCCTAATGACTGCCCAGGCGGGAGTGGGGATACTCACAAGTCCCTGGCTGGCAGATTATGTTGCAGATTGGACCCCCTTAGGTGGAAGACTGTGTCTCCTGAGGCTTCAGATAGGGAAACGGTCTCTCTCTCTCTATTCGTTGCATATGCTCCGAATGCAGTCACAGAATACCCACTTTTTCTATATGAAGTTGATGCTGCTCTTAGCAGGAGAGGGAGTGCAGATTCTGTCATTCTGGTGGGCGACTTCAATGCACACGTAGGGGCTGATGACCAAACGTGGAAAGGCATGATTGGGAGGAATGGTGACCCCGATTTAAATACGAATGGAAGGTGCTTGTTGGATTTCTGTTGCAACAATGGACTTTCCATCACAAACACCTTCTTCCAGCACAGGGATGTCCATAAGTGTACCTGATACAGGGATGCAATGGACCAGAAGTCACTGATTGATTTTGTAATCGTTTCAGCCGACTTATTCCGATCAGTGTTGGATACTCGTGTGAGAAGAGGGGCAGAACTATCAACTGATCACCACCTTGTTGTCTGCACTTTGCGGTTCTCTGAACCCATGCCAACCATGCGAAATACTAGGTTCAGACAAATTTGGCGTATCAAATGGGAGGCATTGGAGGATAGAGCTGTGAGGAAGACCGTTGCAGATAACATATCTTCAAGTTTCAAAGAACTACCCAGTGATCATGGTACTGTTGAAGAGAAGTGGCAGTTGTTTAAAACTGCTGTGATTACGTCGGCTGCACTGTGCTGTGCTGTGGTCGTAAGCGTCTGAGTGTGGTGCAGGGCAGTGAGAAAAGGATTGCATGGTGGAACGGTGAAGTCCAAGAAGCTGTCAAGGCAAAGAAGGAAGCCTATTTGCTATGGCTTGCAAATAAGTCAACTTCGAGTCGAGCGCGGTACACAGAGGCGCGAAAAGCAACAGCAAAGACAGTATCAACAGCTAAAGCCAAGGCCTGGGAGAAGTTCTGGGAGAAATTGGAGGCAGACTATGTTTCGGCAAGCAAAGTATTCTGGCAGACCGTGCGCCGCCTCCGTGGAAAGAAGTCTCTTTCATCACAAACTATTAAGAGTTCAGATGGGAGGCTTCTGAAAACGGAGGAGAGCGTGTTGCATAGGTGGAAGGAATACTTTGCATCTCTTCTTAATCCGGTGACAGCAACAACTGAGGCACATGAGTGCACCTTGGAGCGCAAAATAGTCACGGTAGTATCACTGAAGCAGAAGTCAGATGGGCAATTAAGTCCCTGAAGACTGGCAAAGCTGCAGGTGATGATGAAATCCGGTCCGAGATGTTAAAGGCCTTAAATCAGCATGGTATCCTGTGACTGACTCGAGTGTGTCAGGTTGCTTGGATATCTGGACAGGCCCCTCAGCAATGGCAGACAGGAATTGTGATCCCTATCTTCAAAAAGGGAGATCAGAGAGATTGCAACAACTATCGAGGCATCTCTTTGCTCAGCATTCCTGGGAAAGTGTATGCTAAGTGTCTGGAGAAGAGAAGTCGGGAAATAGTCGACTCCAAACTGTCGGGGTAGCAGTGTGGTTTCCAACCTGGCCGAAGCACGACGGATCACATCTTTGCTCTAAGGCAAATATTTGAGAAATCCTGGGAGTATGCAAAAGAGGTCTACGCTTGCTTTGTAGACCTCGAAAAAGCATATGACAGAGTTCCTCGGGAGAAGCTCTGGCAAGTGATGCAAGAGTATGGAGTGGATGGGCAATTACTGGTTGCTATCATGTCTCTATACGAAAGCTCTGAAATGTGTGTCCGGATAAATGGCATTAAGTCAAGACCGTTCACCGTGGGTGTTGGACTCCGCCAAGGGTGCGTACTGTCGCCCCTCTTGTTCATTATCTTTATGGACTGAATAGACAGGGGCAGCCGAGGCGATGAGCGTGTTAGTGTGGGTGACTGCCTGGTGGAGAGGTTGCTCTTTGCTGACGACCTTGTCCTCCTTGGGTCTTCTCGCACGAACCTTCAGCATGCACTAGACCGGTTTGCAGCCAAATGTGAAGAAGCTGGGATGAAGATCAGTGTGGCTAAAACTGAGGTTCTGGTCCTTTCAAGACAGCCTGCTCAGTGCGCTCTCCATGTTAGGGGAGCCTCATTGAGACAGGTGGAGAAATTCAAGTATCTCGGGATTGCATTCACGAGTGATGGACGGCAGGAGAAAGAATTGGATGCTCGGATTGGTGCAGCAAGCTGTGTCAGACGCGAACTGTGGCGATCCGTGGTAACGAAACGTGAGCTGGGTAACAAAGCCAAGCTCTCTGTCTTCAAATCTATCTTTGTCCCCATTCTCACCTATGATCATGAGGCTTGGGTAATGACCGAAAGGGTGCGATCGCGGGTACAAGCGGCCGAAATGAGATTTCTGAAAGGTTTGGCAGGTGTTACTCTACTAGATAGAGTGCACAGCAGCACAGTAAGGGAGTCTTTAGGTTTTGAGCTTCTATTTCTCCGCATTGAAACTGGTCTTCCAAGGCAGTTGTTATTTTCCAAGCCGGTGGGTAAGAGACCAAGGGGTCGGCCTAGAACCAGGTGGCTAGACTACATGGAGAATCTGGGTTCAAGTCGCTTGGGTATTACCAGGGAGGACATGTACCTGATGACGGAAGATCGCGATCGCTGGAAATCCTCCATAGGGCTGCTGTCCCCGCGACCCTAACGGATAAGCGGGTTTGAAAAGTAAGTAAGTAATGATAACACCAGATAAATTCTTGCAAGAAACACGAAGGCCATTTGGTAAATTCTGTCAATCTGTTAATTGTATTAAGATTGTATAATATCTTGACGGTGTAAAAAATGCTGTGATGTTTTTAGAAAAAGGTTTTCTTTATGATTATTGAATCGGTTTTATAGTAAATTCTTTTTTTATTTTTAGAAATTTTGATTTTATAGTTTATTCTTTTTAGTCTTCATTTAAAAAAATAAGCTTTTAATATGATAACTACATAACTAAAAAAAACTTGGAAGTCTGCCCAGTCAACACCTCCTAGAGAGAAGGCCTACCGACAAAAGGTGTATACATTGTTAAATCATCATCAAGCGGCCAAATTTAGGGCTTATTATTGGTAGAAATGCGATAACAATAGCCGCTTGAAGATGATGTAACAATATACAGTAAAACTCCGTTACAACGTACCTCACTTTAACGTACATTTCAGAATAACGTACAAATTTCAAATCCGTCCCAAACGTAGGTATTTTAATGCTGAAAAGTTTCAGAATAACGTACCTCACATTAATGTACATTTCAGAATAACGTATTAATTTTACATCCCCTTGGTTAAATTATCCCTTCAGTACAACGTACATCGTTCACATGTCTTGCACTGATTGGTCAATGCAGCCCATGCGAAAGTTGCAAATGGGCCAATGGGCTAATTAAGCCGAGGCTAATTAGCACATTTCATTGGTTGTTCAGTATAGCATATATAAACCCGGATCCAATTTGTGCTGCAATTAGATTAGAGACCTTCACTTGACGGACGATTGCCCATCTTCAGTACTTTTGTTTATTTTAATTTGTTTGTTTAATTTATGTGCATGTAACAGGGTGACTAGCGATCGGGATAGGTACGGGAATGTAACCGGGAAAAGTCAGGGAATTTTTTGTAAATGTGTTAGTCTGAGCATCATTTCAACATTTCACTACATATTGTATATGCTATAGTGTATTTGTATTGAATAAAATAAAATGCATTCATGTATTCTTATGTTTTTCTATGAATATATGCATTTTTCACAAGCCCCCTACCCCCCCCCCCCCAGTTTCAGTATAACGTACAGCTCAGAATAACGTACAAATTTCCAGGTCCCTTTTAGTACGTTGTAACGGGGTTTTACTGTATACACCTTTTTTCCACAGGCCTTCTTTCTAGGAGGCGTTGTTTTAGCCCAGTCGGTTACGTCTGCATCTCGGGAAAGCGTTTACAATACATTACGCTGACTAATCATAAACAATCCTCTCCGAAAAAACGTCACAATAAACAACTTTGCTAGCATTGATGATCAAATTAACAACAATTACATAAGACAATTAGCAACGATAACAATAAACAACAATACAGGCAATCGTTACGAATAAACACTGTATACATATTAAACTTAAATATTAAATAACTTACGAATAAATAAAAGTCTAGTGAAACTAACGATTGAAACATGCATTGCCATCGATAAGACGCCGGTGGGGAAAGTTGCAGAGCTGTAGGTAGTCAGGAAGTGGGCAAAATATTGATTATAAAATTTGCGCACTGTCACACAAACAAGTGAACTTCAATAAGTGTGTAATAAAAAAAAGTAATAAACATTTTCTAATGAAAATTATTTGATTATTTTCGATTTAATTAAGTGATGTTGCATTCTAAAACAAATGAGCGTAAGAATATATACATGTAGTTTTGATCTCAAAGAGCTGATTTTGATATACTTACCGATACTATACTATACTATACTATACTATACTATACTATACTATACTATACATTTCAATGAAACTTTTCACTGTCCAAGATGGGTGCCGCTGACTTCACTCGCTGCTATGCTGAGAGCGGGTGATGCCAAGGTTGTTAAACAGAAGGTGGGCCCCCTTCTGAAACCCCCACTTACAACCCGACCGATTTACGTTAATTTTAAAAAGCGTGTGATTTCGAACTATCGGTTAGCTGTCCTTGAGTCCTTTTTTTTTGTTGACAGACTGGACTTATCTGTTATCTAATATTTGCGATGCGAACGAGACGTTTAATGTCTTTATACGTCAAGTCCACTTGGGCTTCGATGGTTATCTCCCGTATCATAACGTTCCAGATGGTATTACGCATTATGTTCAGCCTAAGAAACCTTGGATGACCCACTGTTACGTGTAAATGCAGAGCAAAATAGCTAGCGCAGTGGAATTAATTAAACACGTAAACATGATAAGGTATCAAAAATAAAGTTTAATAAAGATATGGAAATTTGGTAATAAATCATGAATACATGAAAAAGGACAAGTAAATAAAGTAATAATTGGATCCTTATTTGCTAGGCGTTAAGAATTAAGTGTACTAGCAAACCTTACATACACATATAATTCTGAGTGTTTCTTTAAAACAAAACCACAACAACTGGCCTTGCCGGAAAGCTAAGTTGATACCTGGAAACACTACTTCGTAACCAACCTTAAAATAAAACACACTTTCTCTTAATTACTCTTTTCGGAAAGTAATTAAATAAAGAATTATAACTACTACTTTCTATAAAAATCTTACAACCTAGAAAAGGAATAGTAAGCTTCAATAATCGTAGTTACGAGACTCGCTAACTTAAAGAATTAAGAATCACAAAAGCATTTGATTAATTCACAATTAGCAACTATATCGGCCTCTCACAAAACATTACATAACTGTAAAAGCAATTATCATTCAATGAAACAAAAAGCTAGGCTGGAATATTACTGACAAAAGAATAACATAAAATATTCGTTCAAATAACTCCAGCCGAACACAGAAATAAATCCAACAATCTAGTCAAACCAAAAGATATCAGCCTGTTTTATAGGCTATACACTCACAAATTACGATATAAAAGTCCAAACTCGTGGACGCTCAGTTCACAGTCTAGTCCGAGCTTTACACCAGAAAAAGTCTTAATGGGTTTCAGACGTAAATTTTGTAACACATCATAAAGCCACCTTGGCAGTTAATAAATGTATTTGATCAATTCACAAATAGCAATTATGTCGGCCTCTCACAATACAATACTTATTAGCAAAATAAGCTGCTATCCAATGAGACAAAAAGTTAGGCTGAAATAACACTGTTAAATGAATAACATAAAATATTCGTTCATATAGCTCCAGCCGAACACCGAAACAAATCCAACAGTCTAGTCCAAACAAAAAGATATCAGACTGTTTCACAAGTTATACCCTCACAAATTACGATGTCAAAGTCCCACTCGTGGACACACAGTTCACAGTTTAGTCCGAGTTTAAACTTAGAAAACGTCTTAATGGGTTACAGACGTAAATTTTACAATACATTATAAAACCACCTCGGCGGGGAATTAACTGCAAGGAAAAGATAAATGAAAGGTTACACACACCTTGAATCGTAACGTGACGGGCTAATGGCGCCCTCCTTCGGAGTAATCACATACGCCACAATACACCATTAACACTCGGGAAATGCGTAAAATTACCTAGAGCATTTACGCTTTCCTATCTACATAGGCAAAACCATATTGCGATGATATGTATGCCTTCAGACCAAAGAACGTTAAGGAAAAGAATGAAAGCTCTACTTGATTTAGTGTAAGTTTGTAGATCCTAGCGCCGCCACAGCCTGGCGGGAAAATGGTATGCAGAGAAGCTCTCGCTCATGTTAAAGAGGGCAGCAAATGCTTTGTTATACCTACATTCATTGAAGTTTTTTTATTTAGTTTTAAAATGCTAAATTAAATTATTGTTCATTTATTTTCTCATTTATTTACTAACACGGTTTATTATATTGAAAGTATAATTATTTTATTCCATAACATTATTTTATAATGAAATCTTGTAATTTTTTTTAAATTCTGTAATTTTTAATATATTTTAGAAAGAAAGCAAATGTTTATTTTAACATGACTTTTATTCACTTACTTTTTTAAAAGTGATTTAAAAGCAGACACCACAAAAAATTAGACCGTGGAAAAGATGAAAAAAAAAATCAATTGCAGTCAATGCATTCATTTTTTCAAGAATTTTTTTTTGGCTAAAAAACCTGCAACGCATGCAGCCGAATTTGTTTCAAATAAATTTGGATTTTCAGTGTCTAGAGTTATTGGAACTGAGTCAAAAGAAGACTTTGCAACTGCTTCGAATTCAAGTTGGCAATAAAAGTTCATCATTATCCTTTTCACAGTTTCCTACTGACCAGGATAAAATAACATTTGTGGCCATAAGTTAATTTGCTTGACAATTGTTTTACCCTTAGCAACACACGCGCAAGATATGTGATAAGCTGAGGTCGTGCTGATATGCATTGTTATAGCAGCACAAACAATCAAAAAACGTATGCCGGCTCGGTGGCCGAGAGCGTTGAGGCGCAGGTCTTTCCGCTCTCGTAACCAGCGAGTTGCGGGTTCGAATCCCGCCAAGGGCATGGATGTGTGTGTTTGTCTAGTTTCATCATCACCCTTTCATCCCATACGGCTAGTCTCCTGGAAGAGGGAGATGTGAGCTGGAAATCCATCCATCCATCCATCAAAAAACGTATAAGGATAAGAAGTGAAGGCTGTGTTTATATCACGTGATAAAAGCTGCCCGATCATCAAACGGGGGCTTCTCTGCAACACACATTTCCCACCAGACTTGGGCGGCGCCACTTACGTCTACGCGAGCCTTTCCTTCTTATCCTTACACGTTCTTTGTTCAGACCTCTAGGGAATTGCCCTCGCACCGTCGCACGCCCGTCGAACTCCCGCCGGTAGAAGTCACTCAAGACGGTTGCAAACATTCGGGGGTCACAATTAACTAAAGACATAGTACTCACAAACATGGTTCCGGGCACGGAGAGGGTTCTTCCCGGTGATTCCGACACAATTCTCTCGCTCCGCCTTGTGTACGCAACATTACTGCTCGCGCAGGAACTCCCGTGAGAGGAAAACGCCGCCTTCGAAGCTTTCCCGCCGAACTCTGCTCTCGTCGGCTTCTCAGCGCTTCGCTCCGGCGTTCCGTTGCCTCCGCACGGCCGTTGCTCCTCTCGTCCCTGCTTGGTGGAAGAGACGACGAAGAGCCCTTCTGCGTTGGAGACGAGATTGCTCCTTCGGACTCCTGTCCGTTCCGTCGTCCGGGTCACTCTCCTCTCCTTGCTCGTTTTCTCCCGCCAAGAAAACTTCGAGCTTCCGTCTCGAGGCCTCCTTGCGTCCTCATTCGCTCTTGCGTGTAGGCTGGTATGACGACACTGTCTGCCCCGCTCCTCCCCCGCCTTCGAACGGGTGAATATCCGAGAGCGGTAGAAACAGTCAGTGTCGCCGGGAATCGAACCTGGTTTCGATTTCCGTGACACCCACTCTCTTCTGCGGGATATTAAACTTAAAAATGAACCTTATCTGAAGTCCCGTCGTAATCCTGTCCATTATTCAACGTTTCAAGACCTTTTCTAATAAATTGCGAACTAAAATTATTGCGGCTAAGCGTTCATATTTTAATAGTTTGTTCACCAAAATACATGTACGATCAAATAGGTACAGAGGGAGGGTTTTGAGGGAGCTGACTGCTGGTAAGGATTCTGTTCATTCTCACTTTAATACTTCAGATGAGATTGATAGTGATAAATTGACCAAATTCCTTTATTCACTCTTACCATCCTCATTAGTCAATTTCCGTGATACAGTCACTGGAGTTGATTCGGACCAATTCTCTAATAACATGTCTATTTTTTATGGCACCCGCCACGTTCGATGAGGTGGTATTGATTTCTAAAAACCTTAAATCTACTATGTCGCTTGGACTTATCTCTAAAAATTCTATGTCAGTTTATTTCTTTGTTCGCTTACTCATTAGCTTTTCTTTTTAATTACTCGTTATCTACTGATGTTTTCCTATGATGCTGAAGCGAGCCAGGGTAACGCCCATATTTAAGAAGGGTGATTCTCGTTCTTTTGCGAATTATCGTCCTGTCACATCTTTACCTTTTTTGCGAAAATATTTGAAAGACTATTTTACAACCGATTATCTTTTTATATAATTTCTAACGGATTTATCACCTCATGTCAACACGGATTTATTCCACAGCGTAATACGTCTGTTGTGAATTGCTGGAGTATGTTTTTACTAATATGGCCTCTAATAGTTATGTAGCCGCTGTTTTTATTGATTTCTCTAAGGCCTTTGATAAGTCGATAGATTAACGGATAAACTTTCGCGTCAATATGGCATACGTGGACCTCCATTGCAATGGTTGAAGTCTTTTTTAACTGAACGGGTCTACTTTTTAAAATTATTCGGCTTCTCTTCTTCGACCATAATTATACGTAGCGTTGGGGTCCCTCAGGGCTCGATTCTTTCGCCACTCCTATTCTCTATATTTGTCAATGATATAGTTTCCTATATTCAACTTTGCAATTACCTAAAGCTATTACTTTATGCTGATGACTCCGCCCTATCTAACTTACACGCCTGGTCTAACGCTAATCATCTCCTCGTTAACATCGATAAAACCAAGGCGATGATTTTTTATCAACGTATAAAACATGCATCCCCGACGCTCTCCCCTTGTATTTTAATAATTAGGGGCTCACTACGGTCTCTGCGTTCACTTACCTGGGTATGACGATCACTAATGACACTACGTGGAACCTCCACGTTGACCAGTTGCTTACCAAATTAAATAGAATGTTAGGTATCATTTCCCGTCTTCGTTGTCTACCTAAGAAAATTATTCTTCAGTTATATTTCGCTTGGATCCACTCTTACCTTTGTTATAGTATTCTGTTTGGGGAATTCTTCTCTTCGTACTTTGTTGCGTGTTTTCAAATTACAAAAATGGTTCATTTGGATTTATTATGGTTTGCCTAAAAATCATCCAGTCACCCCTAAATTTACCGAGTTGAATATCCCCACCGTTTTCCAACAGCATTTCTCGCGGGTTTGCTTGTTCGTTTTCAAGTGTATTAACTCTATGTTATCGGTTTCTCCAATATTCGATTTGTCAACCAACATTATAAATCATAAGTACCTTACTAGAGCCAATGGTTCAGTTATACCGCCGTTGACTATACGTAATTACCAACGACGTTGTTTGTCTTATTTAGGAATTAAATGTTGGACTGCTCAGGGCCGTATTATCTTGGGGGGGGGGGGGGGTCGATTTTCAAAAAGTTCGGACCTTTTTTTCAAAAATTCCACTGAGTCGGACCTTTATTCAAAAATTCCACTGAATCTGACCTTTTTCCATATTTGGGAGGCGGACCTTTTTCCATAATGGGTTGGTCGTCGACCCCCCTCGACCCCCCCCCCTTCTGGCTACGGGCCTGCTGCTTTACCGGCACACTTACAATCTGAAAAAGACTTCGGCTCCTTTAATAGACATTTACAGTATTACACTCGTCATCTGTCATTTGATTTTCGAATCTGATTTGCCTGGATTCTATATTTGGTGTAAGTTTTTGAGTTCGTTTGATGTAAACTTAACTTTAACTCGATCCTAATGTGATTATTTATTGTGTTTGTTTTTTGTTGTTCTTATTGTAATAAATTTGTAATGTCCGTTACTTAGATGCTTGTTATTCTTTATTTGGGCGTCCTCCAATGGCCTGATCTTCGGTCCCCCCGTTGAGGGTTTACCTAAGTCTATGTATGTATAATTTGAATAAATAAATAATTTAATTAGTTTGTAAATATAAATAGATGGGTCTTCTAATTATAAAAATATAAAAATAATATAAATAGATGGGTCTATTATAAAAACAACAAACACTTTTACGACATAGGGTTCACACATTTCAGTCACATTACATAATGATTAGAGAAACACTCGGGAAGGAGAGTCGTTGAGTGGGAGCAGGGGTTATAAAAAGAGCCAATGGGATAACCTAAAATTGATACAGTAGAGTCCCGATTAACCGACATTCCATTTTATCCGATGATACCGCAAGAATATTAAAACATTTTTGACGATCGCTGTTTTTTTCTAAATGCCGCGTTGCGTTGTCCCGTTAAGATATTATTCAAATAATATATCGTAATGTAGGTAATTATTTCTTTTCACTTATAAAAATATATACACTGCATTAATTTCCTAACAAAAGACTGTTTAAAGTAATGTATAATGTATTCTCTGAAATAAAATGTAGTTCAAAAGGACAGTTATAGGAGAAGGGTATAATTTATGAGTGTAGGACATTTACCACACCTAACTGCTTCAGTATCGTTCTTGTTCAGAGAAATTCTTGTAATTAATAACTATAAAAGAAAAACAACTAACTATTCATATACGGAAAATAAAACTAAAAGGTAAACAATAATGCTAGAGTGTAAAAATTAAATAATAACTTAAATACTTATGTGAATAATAACTAATAATAAAAGAAATACGACAAACTGATCACATACTGGAAATTAAATATTTATTCAAGGTAAACAATAACATAAATATGATGGTGATGATCTTCAATA